>JAODJX010000040.1:1545685-1556807 GCA_026776945.1 Isichthys henryi | reverse complement strand
TATTTTTCTTGAATTATATAGTAGTTTATCTGGAATATTATAACTTTAAAGTATTTAATGGTACATCCAATATTAGAATAATATTGGTGTATGATATTGATTTTTGAACAAAATATTGTACTTCATAGCAGAACTAATAAATCTAGTCAGTTTATTGTGCAAAACAGGAGCAGGTATTATTTTAGCAACTTTGAAACAACCAGACTAAATAGAAAACACGACAGCATGAAGGCTCTATCATCATATTAGACAGAAAGTAACTCAAACATTCAACTTTTCTTTTATCGGAGTATAAATTCCTTGTTGCTTGGATATTGGACCGTGACCAGGAGCAGACGTCTGTGCATGTAACGTCATCCAAGGGAGACGCAGAGTGAGTGCAGCTGTTTCCTAATTCGGTAATTACCTCTATAGGTATAACAAGCACTGTGTCTTAATGAAACAGCCTAGTCAGCTCGTGCAGGGGTTCAGCGGAAGGGTCCTCCATGGTTGCACGAACACTAAGTAAGTATAAACAAAAAATTACTACCTCCGAAATAACTCGAAACTAACAGAAGTTTAATGGCATCCCTTATTGTTTATTCCACAGAAATCAGATTTTGCTTTTGATTATTGATTCAGTTGAAAATTTTAGACGATTAAACAAAGGAAAATGGCATGGACAAAAAAAGATGGTGCCCTTAATTGAATATTTTGTGGCATCACCTTTTGCAGCAATATCTGCACTACGAGATGCCTGCATTTGCCAGCAGGTAGTTTGGCCCACTCTTCCTGAGCAAACTGCTCAAACTGTCTCAGGTTTGAAGGGTGGAATCTCCACACTGCACTTTTCAGATCTTTCCATGGATGTTCAAAAGTTCAACACGATTAAGATCTGGGATTATAGAGGGCCATTTAAGAATAGTCCAAGGTTTTTTTCCACAGCCATTCTTGAGTGGTTTTAGCTGTATGTTTTGGGTCATTATCCTATTGGAGGACCCATGACCTGCAACTGAGGCTGAGCTTTCTGACACTGGGCTCCAAGATGCCTTGGTAGTTTTGAGACTTCATTGTGTCCTGCACAGATTCAAGGATCTCAGTGCTAAATACAGCAAAGCAGCCCCAAAACAAACGAGAGCCCCCTCCATGTTTCACAGTAGGTATGGTGTTCTTTCCTTTTAAAGTTTTCCTTCTGTAAACATAGAGCTGATGTGACTGGCCAAAAAGGTCTAATGTTCTAATGTTGTCTCATCAGTCCAAAGAACATTCAACCAGAAATTTCGGGGCTTGTCAACATGTATTTTGGCAAATTCCGCTCTGGCATTTGTATGTTTTTCTGTCAATAGTGGAGCCCTCCTGAATCTTCTTCCATGGAGCCCAATATTGTTTAAAATGCGACGTAGGGTTCGGTCAGAAAGTGTCCTACCTTGACCTTGGAGCTCAGCATGAATGGTTTTGAATGGTTTCCTTGGCTCTTTTTCTATCCTTCTGACTAACCTGGGGTTGCATTTCCTCTTGCGTCCACATCCTGGGATGTTGGCTACAGTCCCATGAACCTTATACTTTTTAATAATATTGGCAGCTGAGGTCACAGGAACATGAGGCTGCTTGGAGATGGTCTTATAGCCTTTACCTTTAACATGGTTATCTAAAATCTGAGCTCCTCAGACAGCTCCTCTCCTTTAATTTCTCTGGTCCATGTTCAGTGTGGTGACACGATGATACCAAACAACACAGTAGCATGTTCTTTCCCTTTAAACAGGCTGCATGGCTGATAAAAAGCTTAAAGTCACCTGTGATGCAAATTAAAATTAAAGATTTAGTTTGAAACATGATTATAATGCAAGGATAAATAGTCTCTTTAGTACCTACAAATCTGTTCATACTACTTTAGCATATCTTTGTAAAATAAACAACAAATCATTTGTTTTAACAATTTTATTGGTTTACTCTATCACATACTAAAGGCATACAGGTGTACATTAGACAATTGCTTTTAATTGAATCACTTTTCAGGAGAAATGAAGCATTGTTTCGTTCCCCTGTAAGGGTACCAACAAATTTGTCCATGTCTGTAACCCTGGCTTATTTGTCTCTATAAGGCACGTCTGTGGAACATGTAATTATCTTCAATTTAACCTTTAATTTTATGGCGGGGTTGGGCATCCAAGCTGGCCCACACCCACCCCGGCCCACTTAAGTTGGAAAGTAAAAAATCTTCAGTTTGTATCCCAGTATAATTCCACAGCTATTTATTTCCTTGTCAGTTTTTTTTCTGCTAGATCCACTAATAACCTTTAATAAATACACAAGGATTCTGCTGTGGGACACATGCGGTTGTTTTGCTGCTAGTGATATGTTTCAATCAGTTAGGTAACTGTCTAGCTAACTAACTACCAAACTGTAATTAGGTGAAGAATTTCTTGCTGATAGTATAGCCACCGTGAAATCATCAAGACTCGCTTTATGCATCATCACATATTACTGTGCCTGTTCAAAGGCCTGTCCAGCATACTTCATACGGGTTTCCAGCTTCAAGGAGGCAAGTTATTAGCTAGCGTGCAACGCCACTGTGGAACCATCCATTAAATGATACCCTTACAAACCACATAATTCAACGCTTCTTTAATGACTTGATTGACAGGCCTGTGAGGCAGCCGGTGGAAGGCCAGCTGCGAATTTTATTTGTTTCCAAGTTAAATACATTTCCTTTGTATTTTGCAGGTGACATTCCCTCCTTTTGCCCCTTTAGTTGTCCTTTAGCCACCCTTCTGCTTTATCTTTAGTAGATCGTGAGTATTTAGATTTTTTTGCGTCTTCGAAGTAAATTTTAACTGTGTCTCAGTTTCAGGTTGATTGGTGGGTAGAGTGTTGCATGGGACTTCTAGCACCTGATCACCTGTGCTGTGTGTGTGTGGTTGGGTATGTATTATATTGTAGGGACCATATGTCTTAACAGTGTGGATAAAAACCTGTTATTTTAGTCTTGCGGGGACATTTGTTTGGTCCCCATAAAAATCTGTGAATGCAAATCAAAAACTAAAAATGCCAAAAGTCTTGCATTCTGTTTGGTTACTTCTGGTCAAGGTTAGGGCTGGGTAGGGGTTAAGGTTGTCATTGTTGGGATTAGGGTTATGCCCGTAGAAATAAATGGAGAGTCCCCACAAAGAGATAGACGCCTAATCTGTGTGTGTGAGAGAGCTCCCGCATGATCGACACTGAAAACTTCACTTTGATGCAATTCATTTCTCCTATGTGTGTGGATATATAGGCCAGTGGTTTCACCAAAAGTGAGTAAGTAGTGGGTTTGGTCACATGTCCCAGGTCTGCCACTGGCCTCCTTCCCTCATAGCACCTTTTTGAATTTAGTTTGCAGCCTGGTAATTTTAAATGCAAAGGTGTGGGGGGAGGGGTAAATGGGGAGGGGTAAATGAAGCCAAATTAAATATGGGGGGAAAACATATCATCCCCCCCTCCCCAACACTTTTCTGGATTCAGTTTGCTATGTGGCAATTTAAAATGTGTTTGTGCGTGTGTGCGTTGATTAGGTATATATTACATTGTGGGGACCAAATGGCCTCCACAATGTAATAAAAATGTCATCCAGTGCGTACTGCTCACTGGCCTCATGTTGGTGAAAATGTGGTTACGAATTCCTGGTTGAAGACAGAACATTCCTTTCCTGCGTGCTTCATTTCAGCTGTCAAAGAAGTATCAGCCAAAAGCACTTTCATTTAGAAGTGAGTGCTCCGTGAATGTTTAAAGGCGGTCTGGGAAGTCAGAGTGGTTCAGGGAACATGCTGCGGAAGGATGGAATCGTTCCCTCCACAAGTCCTCTACTGTATTTGCTTCCTCTATTAGGTCAACAAGAAAGGTTCAGGTTAACAGCTGACTAACATTTAGTGTGAGCCTGTGTATGTGAATCTGTTAACTGCTAAGCAAGAAAAGGTAGAACTTGGAAAAGATGCTGTGGGAATGACAGCGATGTATTCCCTGACAGCCTCATCACCCCCCACCCCAAATCCTTACCTCTCCTACACCTCCAACCTCAACAATTTCTAGAATTACTGGGAGAATCGACTGGAAATGTGAAAGCCAATCGATGTGTTTTTCTACTGTCACAATTAGAACATTTTACTAAAGGCTCTACTTTTGGCATGTAACTTTGAAACTATACCTATGCATTCCAGCTTACATGCCAATTTGCTCAATATTTCCCCAACAATCAGTTAACTGTATTTTCAAGAGGTATCTGGTGTGAATCACACGAGGGCTGAAACGAGAGGTACGACAAATGAGCAACAGGTCTTAGGGTTAGAATGAGAGGGGCAGGGATGCAGGGCACTGCATATTAACACTTTTATATTAACATGTTTGAAAAAAACATTAAAATGCATTAATATAGAAGGTAATTAGGCTGCCGAAGCAACGTGTGCGATTGCACAAAAATGATCAACACCCACCTGACATCTCCGGACTAATAAGAAAATAGTTACTAATAGTTTACCAAAGCTATTGTGTAAATTTAGATATACAATTCAAATTGGTGAAATTGTGTCCTGATTACTTAATTCAGAATTTAATTAAATTAATTAGTTATATTCGGTATATGTGACAATTTGTAGCACAGGATCATGCATTTGGCAGTGACTACAGCTCTGAGACTCCACTTCGTGGGAAGTTACTGCTCACTCAAAATGCTTATTACCTCTCAGCAATATAAAGAACAGGTTTGGAATACAAAACTCAGGATCCATCCCCTATTGTATAACAAGTGTGGCGACTCAAGGGGGTTGTCGTAATGTTAAGTCCTACTGGCTACACTAGGCTATGTTGTGTGTGCGCTGCTCGCGTTATGTGAACCCTGCCGGGGCTTGGATACCTTTCTGATCCTCATATCTTTTTAGCCATTGTGTAAATTACCCACCCTGGGTACACCTGACATTCCAACGTCTGACCTCCTTGTGTTTCCATTGGTTAGGTGCTCATTGGGTGCCTGTCACAGTCCTTGTAAGAGATTTGATAAAAGAGCCTAGTCTTCCCTGCAACTATGTCTTCTCATGATTTTCTGCTTCTGCAATGCCCTGGTCGGCCAGGTGCTACAATATTTTAGTAAACAAATACACCGGTTAAAACATCAATGCATATCCGTCAGTGCTGAATCCCGCAAGTGCAAAATACAGCAACTCTGCAAAATGGATTGCAATCAACTGGGGGTTCAATAATGAGCGGCAATCCGCCGCACTTGCACCCATTTACTAGCCACAATTGTCCAAAAAAAAAAAAAAAAAAACAAGGAACTGCACACAGGCAGGCGCCTCCAGAGCCTTATGGGCGGGACTGAGAGACTGCGGAGAAGCTTCTACCCCCAGGCCATTGGGATCATTAACACCACCAATTACTAACTAAAGTAACATATAACTGCAGTCTGCACTTTAACCATTTTCTCATATTTTCACATAACTTTTATCTTTATTTTTATATGTTTCTGTATTTTTAATTATTTGTTATCCTTCTGCCTTGTTTGGCACAGTCTGGAGTAGTGGTAATTTCATTCCATCGCTTGAAATCTTGAATCTTGAATAATTGTTTTGGTGCGTGGGGTGGCACAGTGGTGTAGTGGGTAGCACTGTCATTTCACACCTCTGGGAGCTGGGTTTGCATCTCAAGCAAGGTTGCGTTTGTATGTTCTCCCTGTGTCATCTTGGGGTTTCCTCCTTGGACCTTGCCCCCCATCTGCAATCCAAAAACACAGTAAGGTTAATTGGAGATACCAAAGTGCCCGTACAGTAGGTGTGCCTGTGTGAGTGAATGGAGTGTGCGTTGGTGCCCCATCCTGGGCTGTTCCCTGACTTGCACCCATAGCCTCTGGGATAGGCTCCAAACCCCCTGCAACCCTGCGTAGGGCAATTATAGAAGATGGATGGATGGAGTTATGGTGCTCAGGTTAACCATTAGGTGGGGTAGTTGAACAATTATGGACATTACAGTCATATATTATTATTTTACATACATTTACATAAAATAATAATCATTTTCAAACTACATTTAACACATGTCCAATATTCAAATATGTAGCATATCTGGCTATTGTAAATCATTATTGCACTTGTTTTGTATTGTTTGATATTTATAAGAGCAAATAGTTTTTTGATGGTTATAATTTGTATGCTGTTAATGATGTGTAAACCAGGTACCTTTTTTGAAATTTTTAAGAGGGTTACATGTTCATGTGATTCTGGTTAAAATAGTTTATGCCTATGGTTAAAAAAGTTTATGGATGGTTATCATTTTAGACTTTCTATTTGGTTCCTGTTTACTGTATGTTGTTGCATCCATAGCGTGCACAAACATCTAGATTTTTCAACAGATTCTTTTATCACCTTTTTTGTGTGATTATTATTAAAATATTATCACTAGGGGTATTTTGCTATTTATTAGTTTCATAATTTTTAATGCGTGCAAATTTTATTGCATAGTGGTGTGAGACTGTCTCTCTTCTACACATATGTTTTCCCCGCTTTGTGTTTTTCCTCTGGCTTTTCTGGGTACCTCCTGTGGTCCAAAGAAATGTAGTTTGGCAAATTGGCTTCCTTAAATTGCCCATTGTGAGAGGGACCAACTTACCCCTGGATTGTTCCCCCGTCTTGTGTCCCCCGAGTGTGACCATGTGCTGAATGAGTGCTTAGAAGACAAATCAATAGATCTTATGGAACAAATTTGTAGCATGAAGAGGACAAATGTTTGAAAAATAAGCAGGACTAATTCCAAATAAATCAGCTTATGTGAGCATGCAGGATTTCAATGGTGCATAAATTAACCACAGCTTTGGAAACGTATTCTGTGAAGAACCTGGATCATATGTACTTATATGAAAGAGATGTGACGGGAGTCTTGTCAAGCAGAAGCCCAGAGGAACCTCAATGACGTCACGCAGAGACCCTGCCTAACTATCAACATGCTTCCCTGGAAATCCCGGTATGCAAGAACAGCCCGATCAAGGAAGCCCACTCCTTTCTGCGCCTTAACTCACCAGTTGATCTTGCTCATGGCGCCTTCCCAGCTATGACTCAGATTTACTACTGGCTTTTTCACTTCTGTACATCTGTCACACCAGCCAGACATAAGAGCTTCTTGGTTTTCCTAGAGTTTGACCTTTTCCCTAGTGAAATCTATCCTGTCTCCCCAGTTTTTCTGATTCTGTTTCTGCCCTCAGGGTACGAGACCTGCCTAACCGACCAAATGCCTGCACACATTGCCTGACCTTCGCCTGTCCACCCACCGCTGCTTTTGCCTCCTGATTGCGATACTGTTTGAATTTCTCTGGCATTTACCTGGACTCTAAGTTTGTCTTGCTCCTAATAAACCAGCTTCAGGAACCTGCTTCCACACAAGTGTCCTTCCTACCATACATTCCCCTCACAGTCTATGCTTTCTGGCAGTCAGACTTGATAGAATCTCTTTATACAATGCACAGAGCTTTATTATGGAAAACCTATACATGGAAATTGACAAATCATATTAAGCATGATACATTAGTTCAGTGCAGCATACAGTATGTGCTTAAATCAAGCAGATACTTCATCAAGCAGTCCTAACTGAATGAATGATATTAAACAGATGCCAGTACGAAGCTGCAGGAAATGTAAGAAGTACAGAGAAAACCCCATAATCACAAAAACAGAGGCTCGAGCAGTATGATGGTTAGATCAGTACAAACACATAGTTTGTTGTATAAGAAAAAATTATAACCTTATTCGTTTACAAAAAATTCAATATAAACAGTAGATTTAAGCAAAATATTCAAGTACAGTAGTAATACATTTGCAACATTCTTACAGAATTAAGCAAGTGTCCCAAACCGTTCTGTGAGCACTGTATAACTGTCATAGGAAAGTAAGACGTTGGCGCACACCTCTAGTGTTTGAATCTCCACCAGCCTTCCATGTACAGTATGTGGAGTTTACATGTTCTCCCCATGTCATCGTGGGGTTTCCTCTGGGTACTCTGGTCTCCCCCCACAGTCTAAAAACATGTTGAGGGTAACTGGAGTTCCCAAACTGCCTGTGTGTGAGTATGAGTGTGCCCTGCAATGGGCTGGTGCCCCATCCTCGGTTGCTCACTGCCTTGCACCCATAGCCTCTGAGATGAGGTTCTGGACCCCCCGCGACCCTGAATAGGATAAGTGGTTTCAGAAAATGGATGGCCTAAGGCCTATTAGTAAGGCTTTTAGGATCACAATAGTGCCCAGTCCCCCTGCATGAAACTACTCCGTGCCCTCACAAAAAAAATCTCTTGTTCCAGTTTAGGTTACCCAGTACAGGGTGGAACCTCTCATGAAGTAAATTGATTGTGATCAATTTGCCATTGCCAATAAATTAATAATTGTGTTTAATATCAGATCATATATAGTTCCTTATTCATTCATATTCAGTACAAAATTAAGGTACTGTAAGTCTGGCCCCTCTCCCAAGAGAGAGACTACGTGGCTAGGAACTCCCTGGATGGAATGGCAGTTCAACACAGAACTCATACTCACATACTGTGCACAGTTTTTAGTTGTTTTTGGAATGTGGCAGAATCCTGCACCCTGATACAAGCCCTTACAAACGTAATACTGAAATGCAACACTGGTCCATGGCACTACGTGCTTCGGACCCCTAATAATCTGAACAATTGGAGATGGGACAACATTTGGATTCTGATATTCACTTATCGTTTTTATCAGCACTATAGGTCAGCCTGCATTGTGTTCATGAATTTGCTTTTTCACAAGCATGACAGACACCACACCCACTGTCAGTTGTTGTGTAAGGAACAAGTAACATAAGGAGATTATTCCAAAGAATGTCAGGTAATCTTGCGCACAAAAAAACTCCTATAAGTAGAAATGCTAATTAATTCCTTGTCATAATTTGACTGTTAAGATGTTAATTGCTCCGTAACGTAAAGCTGTTGACAGGCAGAATGCTAACGGATTTTAAAATGTTTTCAGAAGGTAGCTAGACTGCACTCTCTGTAGCAACTTAAATTCACTGGTGTTAATGCAGCGGTTAGTCACTTCCCTTTTGTAGCAACCAACTTAGCCAAATGTTGAAATATATTGTGCAAAGAATGCAGCAAGTTGCATGCACAACATACTAGAACGTCACAAAACACAGGTGCTTCACTATGGAGGACTTTCATAATTATATGAATGATTTATAATTATTTGGTTTACTTGGACTGGTGTCTTTTAATTGCTCCGAATGTGAGTTTTGTTGCGTTTGCCTTGTTTGGCTTTGTGATGGACTGGCATCATGCACAGATCCCTTCCTTGAGCTCCCAGTTACTTGCAAAAGGTACAAGGCAACCAAAGACACACGCAGAGCTACTAAACACACTGCAGTTTAGGGGGAAGTGCATTACTCAACAGGGGAAAGGGCCAAGTTTGTCTCTTTTAGGCAATGTAATAAAATGCCCTTAGCAATGTTAGTGCAAACAAATACACAATTGTATTGTTGTCCCAATTCCATTTAACTAAATAATATTTAGTTGATGTTGTGTTCACTCCTAACGTCAGCTTGTGGATATGTGTTTTACATTTTCAGATATATGTCAGTGTGTGGTTCAGTGGGCTAAGCCTGTGTGCCTGAAATCAGAAAGTTGCTAGTTCCAACCCAGCCTTACACTGTCCTTGAGCAAGGCCCCCAACTCCCAGGATGGCTGCCCTTTGTGGACTACTTACTCTACTAAAACGAGTAAGTCGAGGGAGGCATAAAGATGATTTCCCCAAGGGGATCAATAAAGTATTGTTATTGTAGCCTACTTATTTTTAAAATATGTGTTTGCCATTTAGAACCAGCACAGAACATTGGCCAATCAGGCTCAGAGTTCCCAGTCTCCATGAAAATGTAAGAGAAGTTCTGCTGGAGGTGTGAGTTGAGGGTCTTCTGAGCAAAGACCTCTACCAAATGCTCCCTGCACACCCTAACCTTCCAGCAGCCTATCCTCAGTCTCTAAGAAGGTTGCATACTTTGAACTGATGTTTGGTGATAACAGTCGGAGTCAGTCCCCTGACTCATAGTTGAAGGGTGAACTGCAAGGTCTTACCACCAAAACAAGGGAGGGATATTGCGCTATGAATATACCCACACCCGCCCAACACTCCAGGCAACTCCAGAGTAGAGTAGAATCCAGGCCCTCTCCAGGGGCCTCATTTTTCAAACTTTGCACAAATATCATCAGAAAAAAAAGCACTGATACAAAAAAAATGTGGATTTATTATACCTAGTGTTTGCACAAGTGTTCTCCAGTTCGATCGGAACCATCTTGTAAATGTGCATATATGCATGAGCCTGAGATCCTGCCCCACCGCCACCTACAAATGGAAATAAGCTGTATGCTTATATAATATTCAAATTGAGTCTTTCTGGTTGCGAAGTCTGATGATAGCAATTGTAAATAAAAATCTTAGAAGAGGATTTTTAAACAGTGCAAGGTAGAGAAATGATAAAATGTTATATCTGGGGGTCTGATAACATTTATCAAAGCAAAAAATGTATGTATTACACACACATCATACATAGGGGCAGCATGCGTGTATCTGAAGTCAGAAGGTCGTTGATTCAAACCCAGCCTCAGCACCTTTGTGTCTCCTTGAGCAAGACCCTTAACTCCCAGCTTCCTGGGTGCCACTATAGTGCAGTCATTCTTAGTAGCTTTACACTATTTCGTGCTTTTGTATTAGCTGCAAAACTACATTTCATTCTCTGCGTTCTTGAACTTGTGCAATGTGCAATGATAATAAAGTTACATTTAAGGATAGACTCACACATTTGGCCTGGTTGCCTTGCACTGTGCCTCAGCGCGACTGTTCCCCTCCCCACTCTGCCGCTGGTTAGCACTTACATTGCATTTAACGTTCAGGGCCCGAGCACGCTTCTGTCACTATCGCTCAGCACAACGAAGTTCATGATAAATGTCCTTATTTTTGGCTTAGGAACATTCTGGGTGTGACAACACACGACCTTCTTATAGATTTACTGAGTATGCCATACAGTAATTTTCATTTAATCATGTTTCACGCAAGGGGCGGCATGGTGGTGCAGTGGTTAGCACTGTTGCCTCACACCTCTGGGACCCGGGTTCGAGTCTCCGCCTG
>JAODJX010000040.1:1530451-1545585 GCA_026776945.1 Isichthys henryi | reverse complement strand
TGGGTTGTTCCCTGCCTCGTGCCCATTGCTTCCAGGATAGGCTCCGGACCCCCTGTGACCCAGTAGGATAAGCGGTTTGGAAAATGGATGGATGGATGGATGTTTCACGCATAAGAAGATCCAGCTTTGTATCAAATATTTTGTAGTTTGTGTGTGTTGCACCCAGCTGCTCCTGGATACTCCCATCAGTCCAAATTTTCAGCAAACATTGCACCTCTTCTGCTAACTAAAGCGATCCCTTTGCCGCCATGTACATGAGAACATGTGCATATGCGTATGTCAATCGCATTGTTGGCATTATGTCTGTGTTCCTTGCTCGGGGACAGTTAGCAGTCACACTAGTGGTGTACCGTGCACAAGTGCAATTGAACTGTGCCCAGGCCCACCTCTTCAAGCAGGTCAGGGCCTGTTTTACTGTTCCATCCCTGGACGTGGTACGAAGCTAGTCAGACAAACTGAAATTTAGGTTAAATGTGCTTGGGCATGGTATGGATTGGCTAGCGTGAGTGCACCCTAAAAAAGTGTACTGAGTAGCAACACATCTCCACCACAGAAATTACATCAGCACTACAAGTGAACCCAAAAAAAAAGAAGTTGATCTGAAGATTGAGAGAAACGACTTGCAAAGCACAGGGCCAATGTGACTTCATTTATCGGGGGCAAATTCACAGTATTAGTTCTAAACCATTTCAATCGGGGGTGGGAGGCACAGACTGGAGCCAGTTGTTCTGTTGGGGGGGGCAGATGCATTTGGCCTCGATGTCCTCCAAGTATTACTCACATAGATTGCCAGCGCTAAGAAGCAAAAGGCAATTTTGAAAACTGTTATTTATGCAGTGCTTTGCAGTTCCATTTTACAGTTTTTATAAATAAGTCATTCACTCTGATTTCTTGTTGAGACTTCCACAAGCCTCGTTATGTTTCTTTCTGTCGTTAACTCTGCTTTTTACCAACTGAAGTGCCTCGACAACCCGAGGCACCCAAGTTAAGAGTCCACTGAGAAAGTGCACTGTGTTTGCCTTTAGCCTGCTCCCAGGGCACAAAATTCTAGCTTACATAGATCGATGTAAATACTAATAGTTATAATAATAGTACATTTATTTCAGATCCAAGTTGCATATGTATTTGGGGGGGCACATGCAAGTTGTCACAGGGGCACGGGTTTCCCGCTCGCCCCCCTAGAACTGCCCTTGCAAATCAAGGATTGGTCTGCTAAGGCCCCTGTCATTGACTGCCACCCAATTCACAATGCACTGGAACCCCAAAGCCCCCCCGCAGGTGGTGGGCCCACAGAAGGTAAATGATAATCCTTAGGGAAGAAGCCTCATTGGCTAAATGAAGACTATCATGTGACATGGGGAGCTTATAATGGACTTTTGTGTGGGAATTTTAGGAAATCCCATTGGTAAAAATAAATTAGGACACAGACAATGAATAGGTAACCATCACCTAAGTGGACACCCCCAAATCTAAATAAATATAATGCATATATAAATAAATTTTAGTGTACATAGATATAAAAGTGAAGATAGAACAAAAGTACTACAGAGCAAATCTGAAGGTTCGTGGAATACATGAGCAGTTTTAATCTGTAAAGACGTGCCGTAATTGGTAGTAATTAGAATCTTTTTGGATTTAAAATACCACCTGTTTTTTATATACGTATCGTGACCAAATGGGTCACTGTCCTTCCAACTCTTATTTTTTCTCTGCACAAATCAAGCAATCCATCTTTCTAAGTAAAGACTTCAATTAATATAAGTTCACAGTATATGGCTGTCAACTCATAGCTCATGGTGTCTACTCATGATTTATTTTGAACCCCAGTCAGATGGAAAGACCATTCATGTGGCATGTCTGTAATGTCCCACCAGGGGGTGCAATTTCCTCTGTATACTTAAATTCATGCCCATTGGTTATCTTAACTTTTTGTTCATTTCAATTGCTTGTTACTCCAATGAAATCTACACACCCGACAAAGTAGTATATTTTAACAAAAAAATTTTTTAGTTTTCTAGACTTTCCAAGTTCAAAAAAGACATATAATTTTACATATTGTAAGAATATAGGCCTACATTACATATGCCTGGATTCTCATTTGATAGGTCAAGTTTGCCTGTAGAATATGGTTTTCAAAAGATGGATTAAGATAAGGGTAAACTCAAGAGATTCATTGTACGTACTTCAATGTACGTGTTAATAAAGAGGGAAGTTCTGTACCGTTGTAGGGTAACAGAATCTTCACACTCACACCCTCGTGAAATGACTTATCTTATCAGCCTCGATGATGACACATCAGAACTTTGACAAATAAGTAGCTCTCTGAACATTCACTCAACGTTAAGCATTGCATTCTATTTTTAGTTTTAATTTATTTTATGTCTTACTGTTGAAACTAGACATTTTTTTTAAGAAGTAACATGATGGTTGGGGAAAATACAAATTTTCTGAGTACTTTGTAATTTACTATGTATATTTCCTTGTTTGAACCACTTGCAAGTTAATTCAAGAGAAGGAACAATATGAAATTCAACTTAAACAGGAACAGTTTTCTTCAAGTTGCATTACAAGCACTTCTGTATTTACATACTTATTGCTCTTTTATTGGAGTTAAGGTACATTTTGGTGAAATATACTGAGAATATATCATGATTTTCAGCACTGACAATTTCATTATTGCATATCTGGCATTAGCACTTTATAAAATACATAGTAACGTTTTATATTAAGTGCACCTTCATCATGCATTCATTAAGCATTCATAGAACATTCAATGCACCTTCATAATGCATTTATAATGCACTCACAGAACATGCATTAGGAGCATATAAGTATATCTCAACATGTCATAAAGCATTGCATTCATAATACAGTAACACTTAAGGCCACATTTTTAGCAATGTATAAACACATTCATTATGTATTATAATACATTCATAATGTATTATAAACATGGCTATAAATATTTATAAAAAGGCATAACACATTGTAGCTATGTTTTTTATGTATTATGACTACCTTATGAAGCTCTCATCTATTATGCACTATAGAATGCTTTATAATACAGTACAAAGCATCCTTTCTCTTATACAGATGATTATAATGTATTATAAAGGTATCTACAGTGCATTTTAGATGAGAGCTTCACAAAACATTCACAATGCATAATTTACATGGCTATAATGTGTTATGCCTTTTGGACTGAGGGGGGAAACCGGAGTTGAACAAGATATGACAGTTGTAATATACATTAATAACAAGCATTATAATGGTATAATCATTCACTGTTTCTTATTAATGCATAAGGTATGTTAGGGTGTTACGGTATACTTATACTGCTTATGAATGTGTTTTGAACGCATGATCACAGTACACTGGAGTTTGTATGAATGCATAAGGATTGCATTATGAAGGGGCTGTCAATGTAAAGCTTTACCAAATATATTTCTAGATTAAAAAGTGATTTAATTATCTTATTTGTGTGCAGAAGAAATTTTCACCCATCCATCTTCTAACAAAGTATCCAGTACATAGTTGTGGAGGGATTACAACCTATCCCAGGCAGGATAGAGGACAAAGAGGGCATCCAAGACAGTATACTAGGCCATTTAAGGGTACACACTCACACCCTATAGCATTTTACAGATACCAATGCACCTAAGTGCACGCCTTAGGACTGCAGGACTTACTGAGCTATCGTGCTCTCATATGCATTTTGATCTCACTTTACATTTTCCTTTACCATGCACAACACATGACTCTTCACAAGACCTTTCAAGGTCACATAGCTTAAAAGATGAACGTAATAATGTAGTCATCAAGGACCTCCAGAGGTATCTCTCTGCAGACGCCTGTAAGACCAGGCACACAATTTCAAGTGATTGTGTTGTTTTTCAGTTTATGTGCATTAATGCTTGAAAGAAATGCAGGCTGAAATCCTGCAACATTTTGCAAAATACATTCAAATTGCTATCTGCAGTTTCACAAGCGTTACATTTTGTCACTTAGGTTCCAGATATTTCCTGCTAACTAACCTCACAGTTATCTTCCTCATTTAGAGCTTCCTCTTTGCAGTGCTGCCCTATTAATGATCGGACGCTCAGCCTCATGTGCACTGTTGTCTGGTACGCCAAGAGAAGTTCTGTCTGAACTGAGAACACAATCAAAGGATCTTCTGGGAAACAATGCAACTGAAAAATCTTCCAATGACAGTGAAGCTCCAGTGAGGTAAGGTAGCAGCATGATGATTTAAAAAAATTATACTGTGTTTGCATTGACAGCACATAGTATGTTAGGTGAGAAATTACTCTTTAGTTCTTATGTTGTGATTCTTTTAGTGAAAGTGAAAATGTAGATAATGGTTTCATTGTACTGCTTGGAACAGAGAAGAACTGCACACAAAATAAACCACTTTCATTATGGTTAATAGCTCGAGGAAGAAGAAATTTTAAATTTAAAATATTTCAGTTTTCTTGTTTTAAACTTTGATTTTTCTGTCTTGCAAAAAGCATAGCACACCCGAAGAGTGCCTGTAGCACAATCCTCACAGTCATACCGTACGTTTTTTAAGGCAACATGAAATTCATCGACTTAATTGCCATGTTGGAAAAATGTCAAAAACCTTCTCAATAAATATCTGTGATGTAAAATCACCTTTACCGGTAATAACCAAATTTGGAATTCACAGCAGATATTTTATAATTTCACTGCAAATGAAATAGACTGTTCATCTAAGGTAACACACAAGCTAGAAATATTTAATATATGATAATCAGTAAAAGTATTAAATTGGTATTATATTGATTTTTAATTAAAAGCATTTTTTGTGTATTGTTTAATGCATAATTATTCATTTAATGTATGCTTTTTGTTTTTCCATTGAACTAAAGAAACAGGCCTACATATAAGTATTGTAATATTTTTTGGAATAATCCATGTGCCATTTTTTACCTTTCAGGGGTTTGAAACTCATCAGTACAGTCCATCCAAAAGGCCTCCCACTTAGTGTATTTGACAAGCTGAGTTGGACACTCGGTATGTCAGGGTGTCAGTTTGTCAAATACCCCAAGTGAGAGGTCACTTATCGCCATGATAATATCCTGAAGTTCCCAGACAACCAGATTCAAAGTTATCATCGGAGACACAACCTGTAAGCTTGCAGTTATCTCAGAGTATAGTTTGGAATCGGAAGTTTAATAGTAATGCACTCTTTTCATTATAGAACATTCTGCAAGCTGCTTATGAGAAATCTGTTTGCACAGTTTAATATGTCAGAGTGGAATATTTTTGTGATTATATTTAATACGTTTATACCAGAGGAATCCTATTTCTTGTCATTTATGTCAATATGAAACACTTGAATAAAATCTAAAATAAGTTTAATTACAATTGTATGATATGCAAAATAAAATACTTTTTGAAAAGTAACATTGGAAAAATATAATGAATTCTGGATATTTTTGTTTTCATTTTTAATTTTTTTTTTTAAATAAAATGTAATCTTGGCATGAAATGACACCAGGACAATTAGGTACATCATAGGGTTAATAAACAAACTTCAAAATGTACGACTATCTTATGGTTTTTTTTAATGCCATAAGCCGTTTAAGGCTATCAATAATGGCATTTCTGGGGACTTCCCCTCATATGCAGACTTTGAGTAAGAGAGGATGTGTGTTATCTTGTGATCAGATGGTTATATATGGAACATGTGTGCCATTGTAGAAGAGAACATGGTCATAGAGACAGTCACCCCAGGCAACCAAAAGACATGACAGCCTTGAGTTGCTCCTCAGCCCTGAAATGTTATGATATTTTACTTGGAAATTAACATTTTAAAAGAGGTATAGGGCCGGGGTTTATGAGACCAATACCATCTACCAGCCCCTACTGACAACTTGAAATTAATCATACTGAACTGGCCTTTCTGGTCCTATACTGTATGGTGTAGTACTTTTACTAATTGACTTTTGATATTGGAAAGGGGCATATACAGTATTATTCAGTGAGTAGAGTGAAAAGGCAATTATTTCTTGCCCTTATATTAAATACTTTAAAGTTTCACTCTCTCAGCCCTGAATTCTTATTGCTCTGCAGTGGGACAGGATACTTTCAATTCTGTTGTGTCCATGAAATATCCACATTAATATTTCAGTTATTTCTTACTGTGTTAGTATATAATAAACTATTTATTAATCTTGATTCACAATGACTGGGTGTGTCAGTCATATTATTGATACTGTCCTGTTCGTAAGCTGTTTATTTTTAAAGGAATTAGTTATGTTAGCCTATTTTTTATTCAGGTGAATGTTTCGCTTAAAATTTTATTTCAGGTCTTAAAAACTGACCGTGGTCTGGACTTCATAGCTGACTACAGCCCGGGCTGCTGTGCAGTTTTCTTTTCAGGGCAGGTATGACTTTGGCCTAAGTGGGGGTGTCATGTTGCATCAGTGGGTGGAGTGAGTACCTCATGAGCCCCCACTTTATGTCTCCCCTTTGCTTGTTCTCCCCCACTTGTATGGGTTCCCTCTACGTATTCTGGTATGCTTTGGGCCAAATATATTTCCGCAAAAAAACAACAGAATGCGCAGTAAATACAAAGTAAAATTAAATACTTTGGAATATCACATACAAATGAAAGGAAAAAGCCAGACTGGGCTATTTCCTTCCGTTATACTGTACATGTACGCCAGGGAAAAAGCATTAACATAACCTATGGATTTGCACATACTATATTGCAATATACTTACAAAGGTAGCTGAAAGATGAGCTTATTCCTCTTCCTCTTCCTGTTCTTCAACGGTGGAGTTCATGGAGGGTCAGAATATCTCAATGGTACATGCTGCCACCTGCTGTGCTTGAGTGCTAGTAGAATTACTCCAGTAACAAAGCCCTGATGCATTCAAGTCCTGAAATATAACACAGAATGCTGTGGCCTGCCATGATTTTTTAATACAAAAAAAAAATCCCTTTTGAGCAACTCCAACAGTCCGCATAAGGCCCTCTAATTATCTGCTGGAATACTTTGTAAAAACACACGTTTTTGAAAACTGTAATGAAGTTGTGAGTCACATAAAAGCTTATTCGTTATGGTTCTGCCTGTCACACCATGGCAAAAGTGTAACGTTTATCCAGCCCCTCCCTCTTCCAGTCAACTGTCAAAATGGCAAGTCGTCAAAAGTCAGGCACTCAGAAAAGGAGAGAAACGTGAAACAGGGGTGACTCAAATAATAATGGTGGGTTATTAATATTAATGGATAAATTGGTTAATAATGTATGTGGTAATTCTGTATAAGTCTATGTCTGGGCTGTTTAAGGCTCCAATATGTATTTTTTTCCCATATGAATCTAATGTAGCGATCATTAAATAACGACTTCAGTCTTCCATTAGGCAAAACATATTAGAAATGCAACAATGGTGCCAATTAAGCTAACACCAGCGACTGAAATCACAAATGAGAAACAGAGGGAAATCAAGCTTTTAGCTATGCGTTTGTTAGGCGAAGCACAGGATTTTTTGGTGGTGCACAGAGTAGCTAAATGACTTAGTTTACCAGCATGCAAGGAATTTTTGGGGGTAATGATACGGTTAGATGTTGTCAAAGAAATTGAGAAAATTCCATTATCTTACAACTCTGTAACACAGTGTGTTTACGACATGTCAGATCGCATAGAATCTGTCCTCAGCAAAAAAAAAAAAACTGTAAATAAGTGGTAAATTTGATCTCCAAATTGTTTCATCTGACAATACTGACCACTGGCAACTCACTTTTAATGAGAGATTTGTGGGATATGTAGATATGTACTATGGGTGAAGAGAAATTCAGGGTCATAGACAAGTATGCATAACTGATGAGAGAGAGATCTTGTGGTGTAGCACTAAGACAATAATCTCTCCTTAAATGCTAGTAGAGATTTAAGAAGGAGAGTGTTGTGGGCACGTGAAAAAGGAGGGACTCCTTTGAGCTCACATCAACGAGGATCTCAAAATGCTACTCAACTGGTATAGTAGTCTCAACAATATCTGTGCTTCCTGAGAAAGCCAAAGATATTTGGCACCAGACAGAATACTTAACAACTTATATAGGGGTACTATTGAAAGCATTCTTACCAGCACCATAACAGTCTAGTTTGAAAACTACTCTGCAGAGAACTGTGCAATTAACTCTTGAATCATAACTTATTAACAAATAATTTAACAGAGCAGGAACTTAACTGGGGATACGTCTGTATTTGCACCACTGACATTGCTTAATTGATTGGGCAGGTCAAAGGTTTGTAATGAAAGCTAAGGAGGAAAATCCTAGTATTACAGTTAACAACTGCATACTGGTGGAGAGGTGCTTGCATGTCTGACCAGTATGAAAAATTTGATATTCGAGTTCCTCAGACCTTTGTCATACAGCTGCTCACCACAACTTCTACAAATATTCTTCCTCTACTCTTTTGTCATTGACTGCTGATCTGTGAAACTCCATGCTGCCACCTATTGGAAATGCCTAATCAATTCAATTCAATTATATTTTTTTGCTGTACTATTGCCTATAATTGCTCAGAGAGCTACATTGGTTAATCATAAAAACAGCTGCCACTGACTCATTGTAACTTAAAACCTTGCAGTTTGCCAGATCAATAGCAGCAGTTTTAATGTTTATGTTAAAAACATTATTACAAGCAGGTTACCACCTGAAAAAGTGTAGTCTGGAAACCGCCATGGACTTATTGCACTGTCGTGTTTTAGCTATTTTCAGCGCGATTCCGAAGTTGAAGTTGTTTTCCGTATTTGCACCATGTCTGTGAATGTGCAGTACATTTGTAAAATGTGGTTTGCACGTGTTGTCATTTTGATGAAAACGTTTTCTGAATTTGCGTAGAACCTGTGATTGTTTGCAGGTTCGTTATGAACTTGAATAATATGCTTTGTTGCTTTACAGCGCGCTTTTCTATTAGACATGTATTTCTTTATTTTGAATTGCATTGGGTTCTTCTCGGCCACCGTAACTCCAAATCTTTAATGCACATTCAGGAATCTCTGCCTAACCAAATGCCATTCCGGTATACTACCTGACTGTTTACCTCACAATAACTCCATTAGTATTATACTCATAACTGCAGTTTGCCTACAACTCATGCTGCTACCAATGCTGCTATAACCTCCTTATGTGCAATAATTTGATACCCAGCACGACCCTAAGCTGCTCTCTGTCACACTATTCTGGTCATTTCATTTTGTATTTATCCTTATGTACAGAAATACCCCTATCACCCCATGGCCCTTTATTGCATATTGTTGCACTGATTAGTGTTTAGCCTTCCTCCTGTGTTAGCTTTCTGTACGCAACTCTTATGTTAGATGGGTTGGTACCGACCCGTGTCTTAAATCAGCCATAAAATACCCTCAAAACAATTATTTATCGTCCAGTTTGTTTCTTACCTCTTGGTTACCTTGTTAGGCTTCTTTATCCTTGAAAAGATTGGTTTTAATATTTTTGGTGTGGCTTTCTGGACCTCTTTTGACAGCATACCTCTCGTTTTCAATAAAAAATAATGGTAAAATAAGCCTCAAGTGAATTAATAAATAAACTGAATTGGTCTTATCTTGCCTCACATGTCTGGGCATGCCTTGCCTAGTGAACATTGTATTTTATGTATTAATAAAAAAAAAATGATTTTCCTGATGTGGTACACAACTTCAGGTGGTGCTTTTATGCATTTTAAACTTACAAACGGGTCAGTGCCGACTCTAACACCAGAGCAGTTATAGTCATGATCAGGGCATTCATAATTTAGCGAATTTTTTATTATTATTTTTTCAATTTTTTTTTTACAGAGATTCCTGACAAAGTCAAAAAGCCTTGATGCAGTAAGCAAACTTATGTGGTGCTTTTATGCATTTAAAACTTACAAACGGATCGGTGCCGACCCCAACACCATAGGAAGGCTAACGACTCGAACAGTCAACAACTCTAGATCTCTGACTAATCCCTTGGATCAATTAAATTGATGGGCAGTTCCTGCATGATATTATACAATGATAAAATGCGAACCTTCCTGCTCACCCTCCTTTAGCTAAAATTTTAAGCGTGAAGTTTTTAGAGTTAATATGGATGTCAATTTTACACCTCAAAGAGCTACATTGTATCTGCCGGTGGCATTAGTCACAGGATATCTGTGCCCTGGTAAGGAGTTAACACATCAAAGTAATGTGGGTCTTTATGTTGGATCCTGCTTCAGGACTGCTCATTTTTGTCACATGAAAAGGCAGGTGAATCCATTCATCCGTTCACCTTTATTTATTTAGCAGGCACCTTTGTCCAAAGTGACACAAGCATACATCAGAGACCGAATCACCATCTCTGGAGCGTTTGGGGTTATTATGATTTTTCTAAATTATTCCTGATAAAAACGCATTATTTTATTAATGCATTTTGATGGAAAAGGCTGCACTGCAAATTTTACCCAGGTTTTTCAAGTTCATGTACTTCAGCTTCATGTACTTCAGTTTCAGGTGTGGCTTCTTCTGAAGAGAAAGTCGTCTTTTTTCTTTTCCTTTTCTAATTTCACAATCGATGGTGTAAGACACAGTCAAGAAGCATCCTGATGGAGAAGAAGTACTTATTAAAAGCCCAGGGACACTTTAATGCACTTGCTTTCCCGGGGGCGCTTCTAGGGGGGTGCAGAGCTCCCATGACAACATGCATGATCCCCCATGAGGCCCCCTAATCACGTTTACTACTTGGGTCTGAAATAAATGTATTACTATTATTACTAGTATTCTTATTTACATTGATATACAGTATACTCAGTGGCAAAAAAAGTTAAGCACCCATTTGGATCTGATTTAGTACACATGTAGACCAGCGATGGGTATGTAAATGATTCGATTTGCCGGAAGCTGGTATGTCTAGTTACCAGACACAGAGGATGCCTCATAGATGCATTAGACAGCATTACCAGAACTTGACAGAGATTGATAGGGATCACATTGTGGGTTTGCATGAGGCCAGGTGGTCGTATCGTGCAATCGCTTGATGTGGGGCATGTAGATGTCACAGACACCTAATGAGGGACAAATGGGCATGTGAGGACACCCACACACGTTGTGAAGGTTCCGATCACCCAAGATAGACTACACCAAGGGAGGATCACTGTACTGTGTGCCAAATATTACAGAACCCCATGACATCTATGCCTGCCATCCAGACACTGGTACTGGACTCGCTACAACACCTTGTGTCATCCTGCAACGTCATCCGAACTATGGGTTCTCCATCCCATGGGTAGGCTGCCATTGACACCAGCTACATTTGGAGTGGTGCCATAACTGGGAGGCATGGACTGATGATGAGTGGTGTCGTAGCATGTTCAGTGATGAATCTCGGCTCTGCATGACCATGGATGACCTGGCATATGTGTGTATGGCGGGGCCAAGAGGAGAGGACCAATCCTGCCAATGATGTGGAGCGACTCACTGGTGTTACTCCTGGCATCATGATGTTGGGGGGGCCATAGGGTATGACATCATGGTGTGGGGAGCCATAGGGAATGACAACATGGTGTGAGGAGCCATAGGGTATGACATCATGGTGTGGGGAGCCATAGGGAATGACAACATGGTGTGAGGAGCCATAGGGTATGACATCATGGTGTGGGGAGCCATAGGGTATGACATCATGGTGTGGGAGCCATAGGGTATGGCATCAAGGTGTGGGAGCCATAGGGTATGACTTCAGGTCATCTCTGGTAGTGATTCGAGGGACTCTGATGGCACAGCACTACGTCAGTGACATCCTGCGTCCGCATGTCTTACCCCTCCTAAGACAGCATCCTGATACAGTTTTTTAACAACACAACGCCAGTCCACACATGGCATGTGTGTCTATGGACTGCCTGTGTCATGTTGAGGAAACTTGGACATCAACGTCATAAAAGAGGCGTGTTTCCAACAGGAAGTGACGTTTCTTCGTGATATTCTGTCAGGTTTTCATCCTAGTTCCGACTCGGAGAGAGATAATCGAACGCAGGATTGGTACTTCTCACTGGACCAAGCCCTACTGGGTGGGGCTGTGTTAATTGACTGACCAGAAGCACCAGCTAACTTGGAAGTTAAACAGAAAAGAGATAGAAATAGTCAAGCAGATGGAATTACTTTTGTAACTCAGTTACATCAAAGGCACCTTTTTTGCTTGCATCTACATCCAAATTTCTGCATCTGTCTAATATCACCAGTGCTGGCGGTGAAACTTAGCAGTGCTTATTAGCAGAACAACGTTATTCTGTGAAAGATTCATCTGCTGGCCAGATTTCTTAATAAATCATAAAGATGTTCTGCACGTATCAGTAAAATGTAAATAAAATGTGATTTGTCCCATATTTTCACATTTCAGAAAATTAATTTCAGATTTGCATATGGTATTTTAAAATGGCACATTCATTTAGCTACTGTTAGACATTTTTCCAAAGATGTTCTCATTGTAACACTTTTTCTCTTTTGAAGTGATAAAAAGTATGCATGGTATGTTTCCATAGCTTTCCCCACCCTGTGGATTTGTTTTGGAAATACTTGGATCCATCTGCCTTTATTCTGCCCTATATGCTGCCTTTTGCTGTTATAACTTTAGTTTATGTCATAGTGGGTAAAACGTGGTGTTTGCAGTCTGCCGGTTCCCACTCAATTGTTATGTGATTTTGGTTTCTGGCAAAGCTAGTATCACCAGCAACATGCTGTACTTCACATTTCATTGGTTTGCTATGAGTAGTACTTGCTACAACCCCTTTACGCTATTACTGCTGGCTGAGTGAGAGCTTTCGCTCTGAAGTCCCTGTGGTATATGTTTGAGCAGAAACATCCTCCTCACAAGCAGGCCATCATTAAAGTCTCATCATCCTGCAGAGATAGACTTTCAGAGAATGTAAAGAGTGAGAATAAAAACCTTCAGCAGGGTGGTAGTTCAACCATCGCCAGGCACATACAGATGTAGTGAAAACTGATGTTTGTAGAGCAGATTGTGGCTCTGGCCCGGATCAAAATCTGGCAAGGATGCCGAATCTTCCTTAGTAATTTAGTTGATCTAAATGTTAAAAACATTACATTTCATAAATCCAAAATTCAATACATCCATACATCCATCCATTTTCTAACCCTTTGTCCCGATCAGGGTTGCAAAGGAGCCATTAACTTCCCATGGGAAGCCTTTCCCATGCAGTATAGAAAACAAAGGTAGGGTACACCCTGGGTGACCAAAATCATTTACCCCCTCCATCCATCTATCCATTTTCTATACCTGCTTGTACTGTGCATGGATGCAGACACCTTTGCATCAGCAACCTGATATTTTGGTCTGACAAACATGGAACGATCAGATAGAATAATTGCCTATCCATCCAACTGGAAGCAATGGGCACGAGGCAGGGAACAACCCAGGATGAGGGGCCAGCCCATCGCAGGGCACACTCACACACCATACACTCTCACATGCACACCTACGGGCAATTTAGTAACTCCAATTAGCCTCAGCATGTTTTTGGACTGTGGAGGGAAACCGGAGCACCTGGAGGAAATCCCACGACGACATGGGGAGAACATGCAAACTCCGCACACATGTGACGCAGGCGGAGACTCGAACCCAGGTCCCAGAGGTGGGAGGCAACAGTGCTAACCACTGCACCAACATGCCGCCCCAGAATAATTGCCTATTTAAAAGCAATTTATATATTATATATACAAATATACATTTGTATATAAACTATGTTGAACAATGTATATTATGCAAAAAATAAACAGCCATACCAGATATGGCTGATCTGAAATCAGTAGTACTTTTATTATTGCTAGGTATACTAAACTCTATAGTATACTGTACATTTTTAATTACAGGTTTGCATTGTGTATAATTTAAGTAAATTAATTTATTGTAATCATGCATTAACAGAATCCTTAAATTGTGATACACAAATTAAAACATGTGCAGGAAGCCCACATTTTTGATTGAATGGTGGATGTCCTCCAGCTATCCAAGAAACACCCATTCAGGGATAAATTGTTTAGACTTGATTTCCCTTAGAGTGTGTGTCTGTTTAAGTGAATGTATGTTTAGTTGTCCTTAAATGATTTAAAGGTGTATTCTGTCTTAGCCACCACAGAAAAATTATAAAATGGAATTTAATAAAATTTGAAAGTTGAAATATACTGTAAACTAAAATTGTTCAATGTATTTTGATGCATTGTACTAAAAATATTAAAAAAATGAATGCTGTAAAACATTTAATATCATCAAGATAATACACACAGACATACACACATACACATATATACTATATTTTAATTACATTTAAAAGCATGTTAACCATAATTACATGGGTCTGCAAAATCAAATCCACCTTCTGGTCATTGGAAGGTACTACCAAATATGCAGGTGCTCACCTACTTCAGTAAAAGACGAAAGGCATTTCCTGACTGAGCAAAAGACTAAATGTATTTTTGTGACTCAAAAAAGGGAAATGCATTTTGTGATTCGAGAGAATCAATTTCGTCCATTAAATGACTTTCTTTAATTTAGAAAATGTATTTTGTCCACAAAATGCCTTTCTTTAATTCACGAAATACATTTCACACATGACATGACTGTATATCATTCAGGAAATAAATTTTGTCCACTAAATTACTTTCTTTAATTCACGAAATGCTTTTCCTCCACGAAATGATAGTGTGTCATTCACGAAATGCATTTGGTCCAGAAAATTACTTTCTTCTGTCCACGAAAGTGCTGATATCAATTCTGTGCGCAAAATTAAATGTTCCTTTTGATTCCTTTCGAGTCTTTATGTTTTCATATACAAAATGCAACATAGCGTTACTTGATTTTGACGTTAAATTGTGTTTTTTTTGTGGCAAAGAATGTATTCTGTGCACGAAAACGAGCGCTTGTCACTTGGAACCCCAAAGGAACAGACTATCATGAAGAATTATGGAGCTAAGGAACATACTTACGCTGACATTTTGACAATAGATTTCAGCATTTTGACTTTGGTTATCCTCTCCTGGAGCCGACACCTTACCGTGGTGGAGGGGTTTGCGTGTTCCAGTGATCTCAGGAGCTATGTTGTCTGGGGCTTTATGCCCCTGGTAGGGTCAC
>JAODJX010000040.1:1512718-1526045 GCA_026776945.1 Isichthys henryi | reverse complement strand
CCGGTTTCCCCCCACAGTCCAAAAACATGCTGAGGCTAATTGGAGTTGCTAAATTGCCCGTAGGTGTGCATGTGGGACCCCCCACAACCCAGTAGGATAAGCGGTTTGGAAAATGGATGGATGAAGTGGCCAGCATATGTTCTGTCCAATATTTACCCTGTGCTGGGTTTCCAGTTGGATTGTTTTTAACCCAGCATTTTTTTAGAATGTACTATATCAATTTTCAATACTTCTCCTAGCACTAGTATGCCGATGACATCCAAGTCTACTTGACCTTCCCTACTGGGACCACTAGTGTTGTCTTTGATTTGTGTGTTTTTCTGATATTACAGCTGCCAGACATGTACATCTACTTTGTTTAACATCTGGAATAACAGACCTTATGTATGGGTATAAGCAACTCAATTTCTTATCTAGCTGTGATTAAAAGGAACCTGGGCTTTACTGGAAGGGCTGCCAGCAAGTGTAGTGAGACCATTGCAGATTCAAAATGTAGCAGCTGCTTACAGATGCTTGCATCAAGTTCCTGACGCTTGCATACATAACTGTCAATGGAATAGCGCAAATCAGGTTAAACATATAATAGCACTACATCAAGTAACTCAACAAGACCTCAGTTTCATTTTTACTTCTACAGTCAGTACCGGAATATGACCTGGTGCTTCTATCACATGAAAACATGTCTTGAAATCTTATCTCTGAAGGTGGAACAAGCAACTAAATTATGTCTAGACTGGAGAGTCTGTAATGACCCACCTTCCAAGATGCGTTCAAAGAAATGTGTCATTAATTGATTTCATTGTTGTGTGAACATCATATAGTGTACTTACACAAACGCAGATGACATACACAGCTAGGCTACAGCAAACTGTTTTTTTATAAATAGAAAGATTCCATTTTAAAATAATGATAAAAAGTACAGCATAGTATACGTTTACATGAGTAAGTTTGTTTTTACAGCAGCATTACCACAAACATGTGAGTAATGCATTGCACGATGATGGCTGTGATGTCCCTAAGCCGTAGGAAGTTTTCAGCTATAGTATATGCAGTCTGTCGTTGACTGAAACGTCATTACCTGTATATGTTGCTTGAATGTATAGGCATTGGCTTAAACTCAAGTACCACATGTGAGAATATGTCAAGTGCTGAAGTGCTTCTACTGAAGGTTCTGTAAAACCCCATATTTTCTTACCAGAGCATGCAAAATATTACGAGATATTCTTACATTCAAGAATTTAACGGCAGTAGTAGAGTCTTCCGTGAAGATAAGTTAAAATTCTGATTTTGTGATTTAACAACTCTGAGCTATTAGTTAAGTTCTCCCCAAACAAGATTGATGAGCTGAATGCCCTCCTCTCGTTTGTACATTTCTTATGTTCTTATGTTATGTTCAGTATTAATGCAATTCTTATCAATGTGAGATTAATGGGAACCATCTGATTAAAACATAGAAAAGATGTATTCATTCTTTCACAGCAAAAAATTCAAATATACAGACGTTCCTCTACTTACGAACTTTCAACTTACAAGCTGTAAGACATACGAAAGAATAGGATTGTAAGTCCAAATTGTATTCCTTGGGCTCTCGATTCCTGTCTGCAACATCATTTTTTTTTCTGTGTGGCAATTCCGCCTAGTACAACTTCTGGCCGCTACTCCCACAACACAGCAGCATAGCGTGCAGACTCCCAGTATCCTAGTTCTTTGTACTTGCGTATACCCTTAAAATTATGTTACATAATGACTTACACACATTTCAAGTTACAAACGGCCATTCAGAACGTAACTCATTCGTAAATAGAGGAGCGTCTGTAATTTATATTTAAATATAGACAGGGTTGCCCAATCTCATGCATCCCACCTGACACGCTTTTAGACTCTCACGCTCATTCAAGAAGGCTTATGGGAGATCTATATCATTTCATTATAAACCTAAAATTAGCTACATCAAAAGCATTGGGGTAGTTTGCAAACCCTCCAGATTATGTTCAAGATAATAAAACTGTTACATGCACGTAACTGTTTGTGCAGACTTCTCTCGAATTGAAAATCTCACACCAGCCAACTGATCTGAAGTTGGCAACCCTGGATATAGATAATTTTTCATCACCTAATTAAATCATGCATGTGATTACTTTTTTCAGGTATTTACATTGAAAAGAATTATGCATCATATAATAAAAAATCTTAGCATCAGGATACACAAGGGTACTTTGCATTTTCAGATTCTTGTCTATTAATATATTTATAAACACATAGCAAAAGTAATTGTTTCATTCAGCCTAGAACCTGGCACAGATGAGATTGTTACTTACAGCCACACTCACCTACAGATAACGTCAATACATAATCTATCACATCTGCACTCAATGCATTTAAGTTAGGTAGTTCCTGGTCATGACTTTTGGTGTGTTCAAGTGGCTTCTGGTGGAGCTCTATGTCTTGAATCCTAATTACTAATTGTCCCTTGTTTAGTTTCTTGGCTGCCATTACTGATATCCTTTGTAACTCTCTTATTAAGTCTTTCTTAGTCATCTCAATTACCTCACCGTCAACAGCTTTGTCCGTATCATATCTTACCCTCCTTATCTGCCTGATTGTCCTGTTTCTTCCCTGGCATGGCTTGTTAAAGCCACACCCAGTTCCCATCTGGTCTTGTTCCTGCCCTCATGTTAATCACTCCCAGCTGCCTCCTGTTTGCTCTTTTATGCTCTTTTATTTTGCCTATTGAGAAATATTAGAAGCAATACAGTACGTGGAAATTGGCACGTGACACATGTGAGGTATATACAAAAAAGAAATATTGGTACAGTATATACAGTACTGTGCTGTCATTGTATAATTTCATTTTCTAAATGAAAATAACACTGTCTAATGTTGCTTTTTCACATATATTTCATGATATTGTTAAGTCCCCAGCTGGTACATCACATGACTGTGAAGCATTACAGGGTGTTCATTGTACATGGTTCCATGGAGAATATATATTACTGAATACAGAGTGCTGGAAAATGAAAGTAAGCATTCATTTTCAAATTTCCGAGTCTGTGTGATTTGCATGGATAAGCTTCTTTCCAAAACCAAATGAAGATTTGTTTTTGTAGATTGTTATAGAGCCATAGTAAATTGTAAACTATTTTAACCATACCCATTATGAATAGAATAAAATAAACAATCAACAAAGCTTAGTTTCACTTATGTGTAATTTTACCTGAGGACAAAAATGTCTTACTATTGGCATCAACCTGTGCATGATTTAAAAAAAAAAAAACACGCTTTGTTTAAGGACCAATGGTTATGTATTGAATTAGAAAGAAAAGCCTAAAGGCTAAAAGGCTAAAGAACAGTCTTCAAAGACAAATGGGTAGAGTAGAACAAGGGTAAAACTACTGTAAGATCAATAATCAAAAAGTAAAACGTGGATCACATCACACCAGAAAACACTTTCCCTCAAAACTATGTCTGAACAATTAGGCTTCTGGCAGAAGGTATATTATGTTACATAAGCTGAAGATTCATACTTCATATTTATAATATACATTTATCATTTTAAAGAAGAATAATATTTTCTTAATACTGTAATCTTTTAGTATTTTTTTCTGGAAACTTGAAACTATAACACATTATCGGACCTTTTTTTGATATTGTCTACTTACAGTAAATGTCACTGAAAGAAAAGCCATCTTGAGGATATTTAAAAGGTTCAAGATCTACTAGGAACTTAAGGGTGATGATAGATGACCAGCTATCCTATTCTGGGCATATAACAGTGCTCTCCCAATCTTGCAGATTCACCCTGTATATCAGGAAGATCAGGACATATTTGTATGAGTTTGCAGCTCAGCTTCTACTCTAGTTCAGGCACCAGTTATCTCAAGACTAGTCTACCATACTCTCTACTAGCAGATTTACCCACTTGTGCTGTCAAATCACTGCAGATTAATAAAAATGCGGCAGCACATATTCAATTAGCCCAAGTGCTTTCATGTTACGCCCTTCTGGTTTCTCTTCATTGACTCCCTGAAGTTCAAGTCCTTGGTGCCGGCTTTCAGAGACATTTATGGACAGTCACCCATCTGCATCAGGAGGCTCCTTAAGACATATGACCCTTCTCGTTCCCCTCAGATAGCAAACCAATGTTGCTTGGAGATACCTCCAACATACAAGAAGTCCCATTCCTCATTTCTCAGGAAGTCCCATTCCTCATTTCTCAGGAATTCCCATTCCTCATTTCTCAGGAAGTCCCATTCCTCATTTCTCAGGAAGTCCCATTCCTCATTTCCCCCCGAACCACATCTGGTCATTAGATTCCCTCTCCACTTTCAATAACTGTAGATAGATATTTCCGCTTCACTCTATGTTGGCAATTTCATTACATTTAACATTTCATATATAGTATAATTTTATACATTTTTATTTTTGCAAAACACTATACACAGTTCACTACATAAGACACAACACTGAAGTATAAAATCTCTTGTGATCATTTGAAAAAAAAACTGTCATTCAAAATGACACAACTGTGTACAGTATGTATGAGTAACATTACAGGTGTGAAAACACTAAGTTACTTGACCACTAATCAGAACTTGGTTCCTACAAGTAGACCACAGATAAACTCACCGGTTTTGTGAACATTCTGCAAACATGGACAGTACAGCACAAGCTAGAGGAAAAGAGAGAGCATGAGGAAGACAAAATGGACAAAGGGGAGGGGGGTAGAGACAGCAAAAACATTTCATTTCTGATTAAATCAGAGGATCTGTTGTGAATCGTATTGTCAACCTTGGGTTGACCTGACAGAGAGTCTAGACTGCTCTCAGCCACTTCTACCATTTGGACATTTAGAAATGAGAACAGGCAGGTGACCTACTTTCTGCAATATAAAACTGTACAGTACTGCTGCACTCTATATTATATTACAGTACTGCATATCAGTAGATCTTAACAGTCAAAAAAAAAAAACACTTGGATTGAGGAATGAGGAGTATGGTGGAAGGAATATCACTTTAATGAGTGGGTGTGAACCTTTCTTGGACAATGTAGCTTGTGTGGTTTGGTGTATTATGCCATCTCTGTGGAGGCGGGAATAAAAAAATTGGAAAGTCAGTTGAGGAATTCCACAAGGATCACGGGATTGTATGGGTCTGTTGTGACATGGAAATGAACCACCTCTTGTAGACTGATAGCAGCACATTTTGTCATGCCTTCCCCTTTGCCCATGGACAGGCACCCTTGCTTTTTGCCAGATGATGTTTCCTGCAACACCTTTTGTTCAAGTTGAAGCCAGCCTCAACATAAATATCTTCAATTGGCTCAGCAATCACATCAAGTTAAAGAATTCTTTAGAAGAAAAACATTCTATGCTACTGCAGTGTATAGGCAAAGACATAGAGGAATTAGGGAATTGCTTTAAAGTGATACTCACTTGTATGTATGTCTGTCATCTTTCACATGCTCCCCGTTCCGGTCAAATGGAACTCTATACAGTATACGCCTCATTCTCATCCTGTTTCTTCTCAGCGTGCAGCCAACAGTGGAGATAGCAATACTCAGTGTGTCATGAAAAGTGCTATTGTCCTCTATTGTATGTGTCTCTGTATTTCTTCAAGTCTGATGGCATTGTTTGCTAACACCATATTGACAATTTCTTCTTCGGGACTGGAAAGACAATTTCTCCCACCATTTTATTTGTACATATAACTATCACATAAACTAACCATTATCATCTTTCAGAATGAAAAGAGTTTTAGTTTGATTTTCGTTTTATATCAAGTCTGCATGGTGAAAACAGTTACTGTGTCTCCTAGATACAGAGAAGTCATAAATGTGCAACTGTAACACAAAACTTACCTATTTCCTTTGATAAACATCCTAAATATTCCAGCTACAGTAATTTTGCTAGTTTCTTGCATAGTCATATCATGGTTGATGACCCTGGTAAACAAAATTGTTCTTAACTCACTTGATATCTGTTTCTTCCTCCTGTCATGCCCCAGTCGTCCTGATCCTCCCACGTGCCACGCCCCCCCTCTACCTTGTGTGGACTCCCTGTGTTCCCAGCTGTTCCTAGTCATGTTAATTACTGTGGTGTAAGTACTGTGGTGTAAGTGCTGTGGTGTAATTACTGTGGTGTAAGTACTGTGGTGTAAGTCCGTGTCTGTGTGCCTGTTGTTAATCCGATCATTGACGTTGTGCTGTTGTGAAGCCTGTTCTGTGTGGTACTCTGTGTTCTCTGAGTTGCCTTTCCTGAATAAACCCTGCCTTTCCCCATATCTTTGGACTCCTGTGCCTACTTCCCCACTCCTGCTTCTTCAATTACCTCCTCCCTTTTGTTGTGTTATTTTATTGTATTACATAATATTTAGGGAACTAAGTTACTCATTTAGGTTGATTGTGTTTGCATAGATCATAAACGTGTCTTCCTGCGTTAGTTCATTGTGTTTTGATGGCTGACTGAGGTGTTTCTCCAAAATAAACAGCTGTTCTCACAGTGATAGCTGTGTTATTGTGCTCAGGTATGTATGTATGTATGTATGTATGTATGTATGTATGTATGTATGTGGGATTTTCATAAAATGTGTGTGCCAGAATTACTTTGGGGAATGAACATGGATCTGTGGTGTTTATATCAGCAATTGATTGACTGGTGAAGTCATTCAATGAAGGTGTATAATCAATTGAGATATAGTGTAATGGATCAATAGGCATTTGTAACTGTAAGCTTTATAAAAAAAATAATGACTGATCACTTGTATGAAAATATAATGAATTCATGCAACAAACAACAAATACAACAAGAAGGTGTACAAATGTTTCAAAAATACAAATATAAACAGGATAGTAGTGTTATCACAATGAGGGAATAGGATCTACTGTATGGCAGTAATGATTGATAACCCCTGACAATGCACCTACTGATGAGTGAGAATAAACAAATGAATCCAGTGAGGCTGAGGTGGTACAGGAGAGCTAAATAAATCTGGGAAGCAGAAGATTTTTCATAAATACTTTTTTTTTTTTGCTTTGATTAAACCTACTTTTCTGCCTGTTTGTTTTTAGATATGGTCATTCCCTTCAAACAAAGGACACATGGCAGATGTAAAAACTGCATATGCAGCCTCCTTCCTATATTATAATCACTAAGCTGCATGGAAAAAGAAACAACTACCATAATAGCTGATTAAGTGATAAAAAGCATTAAAAATTGTAACCATTATTGGCAATTGTTTTGAAATCTATTTACTGACCGAAGGATTTTAGACTATTATCATAAGCCAGTTTTCTGCAAAGACAAACTGAAAAATTAATAGAGAAAAAGTGATTTTCAAATTATTTTCAGTACAAGTAGTGCACAGAACACAGACAGTGTACACTGAAGATGTCTCGGAACATGATCAACGTGATCAATTGAACATATGGATTTGTCAGGGTATTGCATAAAACACATGAAATTGCATTAAGCATTGTCACTGCAGCAATTCACACAATATAATTTCTGCCTCAATGACGTTAGCACCCAACAAAATAGACCTGGACTTAAAGTCACATGTATTATCACGAGCTGGTCCACTATTTTCTAGAAATTTAGCTTAAATATTTCAAATCAGGTGACTTGATGCTACCTCTGCTTCTTTAATTCGTACGTAATAATGACCTTCATATCCCACCACAGCCCTCTAGGCAGTGATGGTTTTCACAGTGTTGACACATCGTACGTGAGCTGGCTCTGCGTTGCAGATTCACAGAGTATAAGGGGTGTGTCAAACCTTTGCAGGTTGTAGTAGGTGTTGATGAGGTCAGGCACCATATGCAGAGCACAGGAGCAGAAATATTAAAACACATGACAGAAACCCTCTCAAATGATGCAGTACTTCTAGGAGAAAAAGCCAAATCCAAAGTCACAGGCTGGTAATTCTTCTCTCTAGGCAGTTAAGGGTCTTCTACAAGGCCGAAGACTCTGTTTTGTTGCCCAGGTTGACAACTGAAGGAAAAAAGCATGTTTAATTATTGTTCTGTAAAATCATCACAGCCCCCGATATATTTTGTTAATACAGAAATTACTAAATTTACAGTAAGACATTCTGACCTTCTGTAAATAATGTTAAATGTACGGTATATCAGTTATTAACACAGTTAATAGTGGTCAATGAAAGTGATTAAATATATTTGCTGTAAATTTCTCAAAAACCAAAAAGATAGCTTAAGTAAAGTTGATGGGAAACTTCTCTTTGTATATCAAATTCTGTTCAATGCTGTTCTAATTGACATAACCAGAATGGGGGTGGTGTGCTGGTGCAGTACTTAGCACTGTTGCCTCACACCTGTGGGACCTGGGTCTCCACCATTGCTCCCTGTGTGGAGTTAGCATGTTCTCCACGTGTCATTGTGGGGTTTCCACCGGGTACTCCGGTTTCCCCCCATAGTCCAAAAATATGCTAAGGTGAATTGGCTTTACCTACAGTAATTGCCTGTAGATGTGCGTGTGTTCTGTGATGGATAGGTGCTCTTATCGATAATGTACCATAGATACCTTCATAATGCCTTAGAATAGTTATTATGAGAATTAAGGATACTTTGTGCTGTATTATGAAGGTATCTATAGTGTACTATAAATGAGAGCTTCATAATGCACAATGAACATGGCTATAATGTGTTGTGCCTTTCATAAGTATGTATAGCTATGTTTATAATGCTTTGTGAATGTATTATAATATTATGAATATCTTCATATATTTCTATAGACGTGGCATTCATAGAAAGTGTTACCACAGTTTCTACTTTTAGTTAAAAATAAGAGAATATGTAACTTCTGAAAGTTCTCCAAAAAACATGCTACATTATTAAATGATAAGTCATCACTGAAAAATCAAAACATTAAATATTTTACCTTGCATTTTTGCACGTCTTCAGAGTTATGGTCAGTATGTCAGATACCTATGAACAAAGACATTTTCAGAATTGAAATACACTAAGCCATATTTCAAATGCAATTATACTACACAGGCAGAGAAATTATAAATGTTCACTAAATGAGTAATGTTGACTCACAGCTATTGTGAGCTGACTGGTTTATAGAATATTCTGTCACACCTTGCCTTGCTACAGGTAAAACAGCAGATGGTATTATGTGGTTAATAGATTTTAAGTCTAAACCAATGTGAATCATGAAATTCTAGACCTTTAGGATATAAAAAGGACATTTATATTTATGGTAAATTCAATTTGACTGACTTCTTCAAATTTTACATCCATATTAATTATTTTCCAGTGAACGTGGACTAATGCAAAACTATGATAAACTTTTTTTATATACAGTTTTTACACTGAAATGTGATATTGGTTAGATTATGTGACTCTGTACTGTATGTACAAATATACAGTACTGTACAAAATCTGAGGCAGTCAACAAAATGTTTAAAGCTGTTTGTCTGGGTAGTAAATGTACTTTTTCTCAGAACAAAAAAAAACACAATTTAGCATTAGAACATATGCAAATTAAGAATAACACAATACAATTATAAAGAATTTCACACTTTGACAGGCATAACATCATAGTTTTACACCAACATGAAGATCATCCATCCATCCTTCCATCCATCCATTTTCCAACCCGCTTATCCTACTGGGTCACGGGGAGACATGAAGACCATTTAAAGATCATTTTCTTTGGCTGCCTAAGACTTCAGCCTGTGACGTCTCTCCTGGCTGCCCAGCTGCCAGTGATGTCACCCTTGCCTGTGACGTCTCTCCTGGCTGCCCGGCTGCCAGTGATGTCGCCTTTGCCCGTGACGTTTCTCCTGCCTGTACCACACCACTGCTCATCCTGACATTGGAAGACGCACCATCATCTCCCTGCTCAGACATTGGCATGATCATGGATAATTTAAAGTGCTTTGAGACAATATACCCTGTAATATTGAACTGAAATTCTTTCTTCATGTGTGATGTCCAAGTAACTGCTAAAATAAAGGAAACACCACATTGTCTAAGGTATTGGGGCCACCAAAAGCTGCTTCAATTACAGAGTCACATTACACAACTGGTAATTCTGAGAATTTTCCTCCATACCTTCCAACAAACTGTTCCAAGTTCTTTTGGTATCTGCCACACAGGCACAGTTTACTGAATTGTAATTTTTTTCCACTGTTCAGTTGACCAGTGAAGTTCAAAATAGACAAGGTGAATCTGTTTGCTTAGTTCTGTATAGTCTGTGTCTTTTCCTAACACTTCTAAGCTGTTACAGAATCTAAGCCACTGCTCCTTTTGAGACCTCAAGCTAATCAGTCCTACTCATTTAATGTTCTGCAAAATGAACCTCAGCAAACATTCTGATATAGCTTAAAGTTAAATGTGAAATGAGAGCACATGGGTGTCCGGGGACGGGGTGATGAGCCTTTCGATTTATTTTACCTGAACATTATTACCAATTCTTTAAGTCTGTGTTCAGTTGTTTTTCTATGAGCTCCACTCAGAAAAATACTACATTCCCAAACCTTAACACCTTAGCTTTCACCCCTTGGCAGCTTTCCCCAAAGTTTTTGTTTCCCTGAAACAGTCATTTTCATTCCTCCCAACCATTTTGTTAAACCTGTCTCCCCTGGGAGCATAATAAAGTCCCTATTCCATGCTCATAGGTCTGCTTCTGTGGCTCTTTGTCTTCCTGCTCAGAGGCAGCCTTACACCGAAATGCCAGACAACCGGGGCAGCTCAGGATTTTTATGTACGACTCATACATGATGCATTCTTTTCCCTTAAACAACCTAGTAACTGCACCTGACGCAATTTATCCCTCATTTCTTATATATCTCATATTCTGGCAGCCACCTGAATTACATCTAACAAAGAATATATTTCACCAGTACACGGTCCCTTACCAAAAAAAATCATTAAATCCTTACACCAGAAAAGCAAGACTCGCATTAGTTTATCCTGGTCAGATTTTCAAGGGGCCTGGAGCCTATCCCAGGCAAGACAGCACACAAAGCCGGGGTATACCTTGAATGGCAGGTTTGTCCATTACGAGGCACATATATATTCAATCACCACAGGAGATTCTGAGATGCAAAAGAGCCTAAGCGCTAGTTTTAGACTGTGTGAGGGAGCCGGTGCAGCACATGGAGAACAAAGAGGAACGAGATTCAAACCCCCAAACATGAAAGACTAAAAGAACAGCAATAGCCACCACCATACAACCACAACCGACCTTTTAAATATGAATTGGTTACAGGTATTTGCATATAGGCTTAATATAGTTTGGAAACTATATTATACTTGCAGAGTGTCTATTTGCAGCTGAGTCAAAACAGTTACAAGGCATCTATTTGCCTTTGCTATTTACACCCAGCTTCCTCACTCCCTGCCCTCTGGCTCCATGGATGCATGTAATTTCAACAGCTGATGGAGCCAAAGTGGGATACAAATCTAAAAATTATACTACTATTACTATTACTACTATTATTTTTCTGCCCTAAAACTGAATGGGCAGCCTAAACCGTAAGAGCTAGACAGACCAGACTTTGTAGGATGATGGCAATTCTTATCCACTACTCAGACTCTCCGACCCAAGTCTGTCAGCCAGATGGGGATGGCGTAGTGGCCCGCAACGCGTTTCGGTCGATATCTCCTGTCCTGTTTGTCCTACAGCCATGCTCTACCAACTTGCCGTTTGGACTATGAAGCTCCGCCTGCTTAGATTTTTTGCTAATTCGCATAATTCGCAAAACTTACTTCTGCCTTAAAGTCGTAGCCTGTCCGACCAAATCAGACAAATGAGGTGTCAAACTGACCAGTCCTCTGAGCTGATCAAGAGATATTGAGATATTAGCATACCTTAACCAAATTTGAAATCCTACCTCCCTGCACCATTCTGGGGACCTGTTATAATTATTATTACTAATAAAATAATAATAATTTCTACTACTACTACTACTACTACTAATAATAATAATAATAATAATATGGTATTGTTGACATTAATGACATCTGTCTGCTATATACACACACGTGCAAATAGCCATATTGGGAATCCATCCCAGGTGCAAATAGCACTGTTGGCTACTGATCCCTGGGTGCAAATAGCATCTGTCTCATATTTTTCATTTTCATTTTTGACTTATTTTTTTCAATATGAAATAGAACAGAAAAACAACATAGCTAAGCCTCCCAAAAAGGAGCCTTATTGCTATATTACCACATCTGAAACTGCTGCTGCCAGATTGCTGATTGGTGTTCAGGCCGCTCTTCAGCTGCACCTCGGAAACATCTTCAGAGTCACCCTCTGTGGATCCTGTCGGCGTGCTAATCTCCGCGTGTGTGGGACTCCTATCGGGAATGACGTCGCTCCGGAAATCCAATTCTGTGCATTCTATTGGGGCATGCCAGTGCCTCCCCTGCTGATCAGATGCACAGTACTTGTTATCTGTCTTCACCGGTGAGGGACATTCTTCTGTAACACAGTCTCTGCTGTCAGAGGAGTCACAGGACCTGTGACTGACAGACTGGGTTGAGCACTGGCTGCAGGTGGAATTTCTCATCAGAGGCTGTAAATCCAGTGAACAGTTTTGGATTGAGGTTTCAGTGGTTTCCAGAACACCTCTGGTCTGCAGAATGGACTTTAGGGTGACAGGAATATCCAGAGTAGCAGAATCTTCAAAAACTGGTAGGCAGGCTATAAAAATAAGTTAAAAAAAAATTTAAATATTAAAGAGAGAATAAAACCAAAAGCATTTTATTCATTATCACAAATATTCTTGTATCATTAAGGGTGATACACAGGGCAAAATTTTGAGCAATTTTGCCGGGCAATTGGAAACCAGATGAAAAAAAGGGCAACTCATCTGGATTTGGCGTAAGTTGTATCTGGATGAAGTTGCTCACTGCCAATCAACGTTTTTCAAATAGAAATTTGATGCCCAATATCAACAGGAAAGTGCCTGAACAGCACCGGTCAGCAACATTGTCCGGAAATAATGATCAAAAAATTGCCCTGTGTATCATCACTCTTAGTGACTGTATAGCTGGAATTAATTGTGGTCTTTGTATTCTGGAAAAAAAAGCATTTAACTATTCCAGAAGACATTTGTTTTCTTGTGCACTGGAAGACTAACAGAGTTTACAGTGGATTCACTTTTAAACAACATTACTATATTATGGAATTTAAATATGAATAAATAGGGTTGGGTGATACAGTATAGACAAAAAAGCAACCCTCTGTATTTTTAGACAGAATAGTGACTCACGATATCCATCCATCCATCCATTTTCCAAACCGCTTATCCTTACTGGGTCGCGGGGGGGTCCGGAGCCTATCCCGGAAACAATG
>JAODJX010000040.1:1427433-1442411 GCA_026776945.1 Isichthys henryi | reverse complement strand
GACGACATGGGGAGAACATGCAAACTCTGCACACATGTGACCCAGGCGGAGACTCGAACCCGGGTCCCAGAGGTGTGCGGCAACAGTGCTAACCACTGCACAACCATGCCACCCCCATTTAGAAAGTCCAATGACATTAATTGTTTTTTTTTTATTATTATTTTGGAAAGTAGTATGCGCACATATTATCGCTAAGTTTTCATTTATCTTTATTTTGCTTTGCATCTGTTATCTTGGTTGTTTATTTTTTAGTTTAAAAATTTAAACAATCTATCATATGAATATGTTTTAATTTTCTGTATTTATATAATATGAATATATGAATGTCATGGAAACAGTTTTATGCATGAAAGCAGTTCCTTTACATTAATAATTACTTAGAAAGCAGTATATATTGGTACCATTTAACTTAGATACATGTATGTGCATAGAAATGTTCAGATGAATGTGGCCTGTGGCATTGCATTACATGTCTATGGAGTTTTTAATACAGTCATTTATCATTTGCCTGTTCGCCAATACTATTTATAGCAATGCAATGCCACATTTAAATGCAACGAAAAATAGTGCTGGGGCTCCAGTGAAAACAAATAAACTGTAACTGCGGAGATTGCAGGAGATTGTTGCCCAGAAAATGGATAACAAGGTACACTAATCGAATTGCCTGAACCGGTCTCGTCGCATGTCTGTACTCTGACAATCAGTTAAAGGGTTATTTACAGCCAAGTGCCGTATTCTGTTTCTGTTAACTGATTATCACTGTGTAATTATTTGACACATATCCAGTTAGCCAAGGAGACCATTGTGTCAGGCAGCAAGAGATCAACAGCATAGTAAGCGGTGGGCTTCAGAATTCACGTCTGGTAAGAAAAGAAACTCTGCCCAGTCTGGAAAATAGAATTTGAATTGTCATTTCCAGGAAGAAAAATAAAACTATCCACTGTTACCAAGTGACATCCTGAAGCAGTGGCAGAGTTTTCTGCCTAATGTTGTCCCGTTGTTTATAATGGTCTTGATAGAAGCGGGTGAAAGCCAGAATAAAATATTTAACCTACCATCAGTACGTGAAAAATGAAAAGAATATATGCAGCACATACGTCTGTTTGTTTTACTCTCAGGAAAAACCTGGCTATTCCACTGTTATCGAATCAGAATTGCTGTTCTCTTTGCATAACACCCAAAGTAAGCAACAGATCTAAATGCATTGTTTAGTTATTCCGAATATACTGCTTAGTTATTCCGAAAAACAAGTTCTGAAACATACCAGTGACAGAATTTCCTTTTTTGATGCTTATTTTTTTGGTTCCCATAATATCTTGCTAGCCTGAGGCAGGTGTATTGTGTGGATAGTACTCTGAGTCCCATGACTTTTCCTGGCCTTTTAACTTAACAATTTCCAAGAAAGATACATCTAAACATCCAGGACAGTATCCCTCTTTTTATGTCTTTAGAATTCCAGCTTTAGTATATATTGATGGTGAATCCCCTGAAGTTTGGGACTGAGGGGTATGGTAGGTACAATATATCCAATTCAGAATTAGATACGTATTACAGTACATGTATCACTGTATGGGTGGTATTATGGAGGCTAAATAATGTATATCTGTAATTTTTGAAATCATATCATTAATTTTTTAAAGAAAATACTTGCTTAAAATTGAAAAATAAAGTGTGCACAATTGCAGGTCTTTAAGTTCTAGAGAAAATGATGATCTTATGAAAAACCTTTGATAAGGTGTTTTTGCCAAGAACAATTAATAATGAATATTACAGCATATATGTTCCAGAAGCATAATTAGTTGTGAATTAAGTGACACTTCGTCCTGTTCCTTCTACAGTTTTATTTGCTTTGTTCATCTATCATGATTCATGATCAAATTCAGAATCACTTGGTTTTCTCTGTCTACAACCTTTTTTATATCTGAAATGTCAAACAGATTGTTTCACATTTCAGATATAAATAAATGATCAAGTTGGTTAGGCTATAACATGATGCGGAAACTGGAAGGAACTGGCGTTTTACTAGATTCAAGAAAATTAGACTCGGGTGATTAAAATATAAGAGTAAAACATGCCTTGCAGTTGTTTTTTTTTGTAGCACAGTGATATAGTTCACAGAAATAACAGACAGAACATACGGTTAGCAGTGATGCTATTTACTCTTTAAAGAAGAGTTATTTCTTTAAAACAATGCAAATGTTTTATGGCTTCAGCCAATTACTGCATTGCTTTTTCCAGCCTCTGTGAATTCAGTTTACACTAATATAAAATGAATCAATGACATTGTGTTTAAGATAAAATAGACTTACTTCCACCTTACCATTAGTGCATCTGTTGCAGTTCTTACTTTGTCTCAGAAAATGTTGGTCATAGTGGTAAAGAGATATAAATAGAATATTTAATTAAACATAAAAAGATATAAATAATAATGTCCATGTTTGAAAATGTAATTTAAAACATACACAAAAGAATACAAATAGCCATATAATTGGTGTGGAACAATGCTGCAAATTGTCATACAAATTGAATGTGCAATAAATGAAGACTTATCCTTTCAGACCTACATACAGTGTTACAACAAAGACTCACAGCAATCAGGTAAAAATATGGTTATTATTTTTACATTTCCAGGTGATCCGTGCAGTCATTCTAGCAATTCTACTTCACTTTCACATTTTCAGGTGATCCATCCAGTACTTCTAGAAATTGTACAGGTTAGTGAGTGTGGTACGAGTACAATTTAGATAGCCAAACCAAATGACAAGGCTGTTCAGGGAATACAATGCTGTCCTTTCCAACAGCACCAAATCTAGTTTTAAATATTACTTTATACTACACAGAACTGTGCCAACTATTAACCAACTGTTGAATGGTTATCAAATAGGTGTTTTAATGTGCTTAATACAGGGTTTATGATGATTTTTTTTTACTGCTGTTGGGAAGAAAAGTGACACCAGTTACACCTTCATCTTGTAGCAAAGAGGTTTTCAGGGATATAAAATTTAGTAGCAAGATGGCTTATTTATTTATTTATTTTGCTTTCCCACCCGCGCACACCTGCTCTGTGGTTTAGTTTGATGGATAGTTTTCATACATATAGTGCTGGCTTATGTCTAGAGGATATTTTGGTCACTACTTTATACTGCCCAAGTACAGAAGGTCAGAGGTTTCTGAGGATCCTTGGATCTGCCTTCTCTATTAAAGTACTGGTTAGTCTTCTTGACAGGCAACAATGTAAGAGGTGAATGATGGTCACATTTGAAGGATATTAGAGGATACAGTATATGTTTTTTTTCTGAAGAGACAGAATGAGAGATGGAAAAATCCATTTCACAAGGGTAAGTTTCTAATCATCTTATCATTCTGTTTAGTATCACTATGTGATTCAGATTGCACCAACATTGAAGAAGTATCAAAATTTGATCAGGTCCAGATCTTCACCCTTATAACATCTGCAAAAATGAAAAAAAGACTTGTCAAATACTTTTACAGTTAGCAGTATCAAAAGTTTGAAACTACCCCCTTTTTTGCTATCATTGTGTAGTGCTGTCTCAGTTTAGGGGCAACTTCTACTTTGTCACTCCTATAATCTGTGAAATACTTGAAGAGCTACTGTATTCGCTATACTAAGTGTCTTCTACAACTGCCGTTTCCCTGTTTTGCTGCCAGACAGCACTGTTGCTTCATTTTTGGAGCAATTTGTCTGAAAATAAAATCATATGTAGAGCTTACTTTATATAACGTTTTATGAAGCAATAATAAAATCCATCAAATACTTTTTGACATATATTCACAAGGTCAAATCTATAATGGTTTCATCCTTCCCTTTGATGGTACTAAGCGGCATTGCTTCAAATTAAGAGCAGTCTGTTCCAAAATTAAATCAGTTCCAGTTCATCACCTAATCACTGTCTCTGGAAAGTTTGAAAAAGATCCATAAAATGGTTTTTAAGTTTTATCTTAAAAAGCAAAGCAATTGAAGTGGTGAAGAATCAGTCCCAAATCATATGTATTCCTGGAAGTAAAATTAGATTATAACTGTAAATTTTTGCCACAGAATTAGTTGTTTGGACAAGTGCCATGTCTAGCAGAATAAGACCAACCTAGATTGGTCATACTCTGCACTATTACAAAGATTTGAACGAAAAAATTTACTACCATAAAACCCATAGTATTCGCGTTCTTCATTCCAGCTTCAGGCTTTGGAGTCACATTTTCTTTAAGCAAGAATAGAAATAACGAAAACGTTATAGTGGGCCTCCCATATCTGCGATTTCAAGTATTCCACAGTCTGGAAAAAAATTAAGAAATAAAAAAATTCCAGAAATAAACAGTTGTAATTTTAATAAACGGTCCTAATTTTCTCATTACTGGGTATGTACGGGTACATGATACAATATTGTTCGTTGTCAAATGAGTTAAATCAGCCTTGTTCCTTCTTCCTTTCAGGGGTAGAAAAAATATGATTTTCATTGCTCCATCATGCCTTGCTACAAAATATTTTTTCATTGCTGTTGTCTCTTGAAAATTAAGAACTGGCCAATACATCAGAATCCGAGAGAGATCAGTACTGTATAGTACAATATACTTTATCTTTACTGTATTTAATGTTGGTAAATGGTATGTTCATATGGGAGGTCCACGGATGGTTTGCTGTTATCCGTAGTTTTGGCTATCCGTGGTAGTTTTTGGAACATATCATAATGTACAGAGAGACTACTGTACATTTAACTCAATTGAGAATTTATTTGAGAACTCGATACAGGAAACTGTGCATTTGATTTACTATTTCATGGGAATGTTGCACTAAATTGTGTGTATGATTTAATACATTGTTGCATGTAACTAGAATGCGTAATAGATGAAAAGATATAGTTTCAGTGTTACATGTCACAACTAGGACTCAGAGAATTTAGATAAAAATCCACTTGCTTTCATATTCCCAATTGATCCATTCAATACTTTATAAACTGCCCAAGTTGGTAAGTGTGCAAAGAGTACGAATTAGATGGGCATAATAGGCGTCGGGGCTATCCTGGGAATACAATGCTGTTGTTCTGACAACCTCCCTTTCTAGTTATATATGAGTTTTTACATTTTATTTACCTTGTACCTAAAAGCTGTTCCTAATTAATAATATTTTTTAGATAATTAAAATTTATTGGCTTCCGCTTGGCTCCATGACCTAGTCTGTTCTGTTGTTATTCTGTTCTTTCTTTCTATTCTGTTGTTTATTTGACTGTTTCTTTATACAAAGCTCGCAAGTTGAAGAAGATTGGACAACTGAAATCCCTAGAAGATCCACCTATGCAGAGCCCAATTGATGCCATTCAGTGTTTTTCTCCCAAGTGCAGTCTGAACTTCCCCACTCAGGTGGCGTTCCTTAACGTCCTTGAGGCCATTGAGCCTGTGGTGGTCAATTCTGGACATGACCATGCACAGCCTGATTCTGCTGCCTCTCTCTTGACCAGTCTAAATGAGCTGGGGGAGCGACAGTTAGTCAAAGTTGTGAAATGGGCCAAGGGACTACCAGGTAAGGCACATGGAAATGTTTACGTCACTTGATGGGTTTTAAACATGCAGGTTCTTGTTCAAACATTTGAGATTACTTTCAAAATTGTATCTTATTTTATAGATTCTTATCTATTTCCAGTCAGCATATGGTGGGCTTTAACTCTTTTATGTTTCTGTGTGGTATGGCGTATAATTCACAGAAATGCCAAATGGATTATACATTTCCATAATTTAATTCAATATGTTCGATAATGTGTGTTTATAGTAATCTGGTTTAAAACTGTCTAGGAAGTCACAAAGAATCTTAGAATCACGCTATAATATTATTATCCATGTACAATTATCTACCATTTGTATGTATAATAGGAATTGTGGCTGCTTAATAAGGTATTCTTTAAATAGCCCAGAAAGAAAAAGGAAGATTTTAAACTCGAATTAAACTGACTTTGCTTGCAACTACGGTAGTTGGGTCTGCCAAAAATTATCATCTGCTTTTGATTTAATGAGGACAGAGAATGTGCACCTAAATGGATAGACATCTTATTACATTTGTTACATTAATATTTATAGTATTCTATTGTTTTCTTTTACACTGTGGATTCTGTTTTACTTTATTTTATAATCTTCCACAGGATTTCGGAATTTGCATGTAGATGACCAAATGACCATCATCCAGCACACTTGGATGGGAGTTATGGTGTTTGCCTTGGGATGGAGGTCCTACAAGAACTTGAATGCCAGGATGCTTTATTTTGCGCCTGACCTTGTATTCAATGAGTAAGTGCATCTGTGAGCCATCTAAATTTCCAGAGAAAGTTAAAATATGCCTAGGAGACTATTTTCTTCAAACTCTTCTGAATTTATTTCAAGGAAAGATCAGATAAATTTGAATTTAATAACAAATACTTTTATTGCGGCTGTATTAAACTCTTTATCTTTTAATATTTAATATATAATAACGTATGTACATCTGCCCCTTAGTGTGTTTAGCATAATCAGATACAAAAGCACACAAAATGTTACCACACATTCCAAATCTTGCTATATTCCCCCTTTTAACACAGTTACAAATAAATTTTCAGTTGCCATGTAGTGATTGCATTTTAATAGACCAAAGAAGTTTTGAAAGTTAACTATTCCTAAATAAAAACGGTAATGCTTTACGTTAACTGCACCTTCATGCTTTTATCTTGCATTCATAAAATGTTCAATACACCTTCATGTGTTCATTAAATATTTATTAAACATTCATAAACATCATGTTTGTATACCATAACATCCTAACGTCCCTTAACAGCTGTAATATACATTAATAACAAACATTATATAATAAAAACAAACATTAAAATTGTTATATAATATCATGTAATATTTGTTATTAATGAATATTATAGCTGTTAAGGGATGTTACCTGCATGCTGCTTATGAATGTTCTATGAATGCATTATAAAGGTGCAGTTAATGTAAAGTGTTACCATAAAACTGTAGCAGCATTATGTACATACTGTACTAATGCATAACCGATACTGAGGTAGTTGTAAAGACCATAGGGGAAATTCTCAGTGTGATAATGGAAACTGTGATCCTCCAGCCACCGCATGCACATCTCAAGCATGTATGAGCACTGCATCCGGATGAGACACCTGTCCCAGGAGTTTGTCCTGCTCCAAGTCACACAGGAAGAGTTTCTATGCATGAAAGCACTGCTGCTCTTCAGCATCAGTGAGTACAAGCATTTACCTAAAAAAACAACTTACTTTAGAACAGATCAGGAAAAAAATTATGTTAAAAATAAGCAGATATTTAATACGATTTTAAGATTAATCGGAATATTCAGTAGTTTGCCAGTTATATGAAAATATATACTTTTGTACATACATATTGTATAACTTCAATACTATTATTATTTGTTGATTATTCTTTATGTATTTATTTTCATGTTTATTTAACAGCTAAATTTCAGTTAGCTGCCGTCAAAAGGAAAAAAAAATTGTCTGTTGATCCATTTTCAGAGGATGGACAAAGTTAGGTTTACTGAATCATGCCTGTTAAATGGATAATTCATTTTACAACAACATTATTGTGATCTGAATGATTATTATTATTATTTATATTATAGTTCCAGTTGAAGGTCTCAAAAGTCAGAAGTATTTTGATGAACTGAGGACAGCCTACATCAATGAACTTAATCGCCTCATTAACTACAGGAGAGACACAAACTGCTCTCAAAGATTCATCCAGCTCACTCAACTCATGGATTCCCTCCAACCGGTCAGAGCCCAAACATTTCTTATTAAAGTCATAGAACACATATTCAATAACGTTACTGAGTATTTTGGTGGGACAACAGTCAATAAACAACTTGTACTTTATCTCACAGTATATGAAAATGACAGTAGGCCAAGACCAATTATGTATCTATGTTCTGTATAAAAATTACATGGACTAATGTTAAATTAATCTAGTATAGTGTCTTCTAATGAACCTAGAATTTTTTTTTTCTTCTTGAAAATTAAAGTTTATATGGTGGACAATGGTAATGTTTGCACATATTTACACTCCAACCTTTTCTCTCCACTTACAGATTGTCAGAAAGCTTCAGCAGTTTACATTTGACCTTTTTGTCCAAGCCCAATCCCTTCCTACAAAGGTCACCTTTCCAGAGATGATATCGGAGATCATTTCTGTGCAGGTGCCAAAAATCCTTGCTGGCAAGTCTAAGCCAATCCTGTTCCACAAGTTGCAGGATTCTTGAGAACTTCTCAAGACAGCAGCTTACTGCCTATTAGCTTTGGATAACTTGAAAAAGGTTTTCTTTTGTATTTTTCTGGTTTTTAATTCGATGACTTAAGATACCATTAAGATTCAACAAAAATACCTTAGCAGCTATAACTGAGGTGTACTTTAGAAAGTACCATTTAATGTAGAACTTGTCCAAACATAATCTCAATGCATGTTTAAAATGGCTATGCTCTGCAGTTCACCTGAGGAAGGTGAAATGAAAAAGTACAATTGTTGAACTAACTCTATGAAACTGTCAGTCACAGGTATACATATCTATGCATTTCTTTATGTCTGATGGTTTTTCTGTAATATCAATTGCTTCACTAAACTTTAAGTCACATCCAAGACAGTACAGTGCCATCTGAATTGCTTTGCCTGAATACATTTGCTGACAACATACACAAGTATGTATTAAAGCATATCAATACTGTATATATTTAAACATGTACAAAGTGGTTGGGGGAATGATAACTGGTTCTAAACTTTCTGCTACATTTGTGGTACAGATTCAGTACTTTTTTCCTTTTCAAAAAACTTGAATTACTTGAATTAGAATCATATAGATGAAATTTTTAGTGGCAAGTAAAATAGGTCTTCTTAAAATCTACTTGCAGTGTACCATTAGGTCTACGTGCATCCAAAGATCATTCTATATAAAGATCATGTGGGTTGACTGTCACAATGACAAAAAAAATACACATATTAATGTAGCCAGACTCTTAAGAACAATAGTTGTAATGTCTCCCAATTCAGTTTCAATATAACACAACAAACTTTTGAACAACTGCATGCACCTATATCACAGTGTGTTTCTGTGTTTTAGCATGCTTTCATGGATATAGTTTAAGTAATTAAACAAGCAGATATGTTGCTTTGACTATTTGAAAAATATCTTTTTTTCTTTCTTTTAAACATCGGGAAATTGAGATTGTCTGTATAGGTATGTAGGCATTTAACGATAATCATGTCGTAGTAATCTTACATGGTGTCACTGTTATTACAAAAGGTCATACTTTGGAAAAACTAGGTATTTTTATAGTAACAGTTATAATACACTGTCTAAAACTTTCGATATCCGGCTGTGTCTTTTGGATATTAAATGAATCTGCATGTACGACAATAAATTTAATAATTCAGATTCTTGTAAAGTACAGATGTGATAACTAATATCATGTTATTGTTGTCATCTTGCAGTATCTTAATAAACAAGCCTCCTGTTATCTGAATTTGACAGTAATATTTCTATATAAGCTTATTTTCAGCATCAGTTTTGTAAAAGGAACTTTGATAATCAAATACAGACGCTCCTCTACTTACAAACTTTCAACTTACGAACTTTCAGACATACGAACGAAGACGACTGTAAGTCCAAATTGTGTTCTTTTGGGCTTCTGTTTCCTGTCCGCACCGTCGTTTTATTTCTGTGCGCCAATTCCGGGCAGTAAGACTTCTGACCGCTACTTCCACCATGCAGCAGCGTAGCGTGCGGACTCCCAACATCCTAGTTCTTTGTACTTGCGCATACCCTTAAAATGATGTTGAACGGCCGTTCGGAACGTATCTCGTTCGCAAGTACAGGAGTGTCTGTATATCCAGTATTCACAGAGTAGGTTGAAATCCCGTTTAGGTATGTGTGCTGCCATTGTGCAAAATTTAATGGTGCACAATGCAACTGAAGGAAACGTAGGATAACAGAAAAATAGTCACAGACTTTTTTTCCTGTTTCACCAGCAATAGATGCTTTGTTACACCATTTTTAGGAATAACGATTAATATTTCATTTTATAAAGTGACTTAGTGTAACATTATTAAAGGACCTACAAGTCTGTTCTTTTATCAACAGAAACATATACTGTACAGATTGTGTTCAGTGCTTTTTTGTGTTTAAAATTTCCAAAATTCCAAATCTTAATTGCCATTTATATTTTGTATCATTCTAGGAATCTTTACAGTTGTTGCCATAGTTTTAGAAAGTTTTAAGAAAAACTGTTGAATTTGAAAAACTTCTAGGCACTATTACCTTTTCCCCAGAACTGACTTAGCATTTTTTTGTTTTGGCTAAACGTGTCAGTGTTATTTAGTTTCCAGAATACGAGAATTGTCTCATTCAAAAGATATATTACCAATATTACAAATAAGCCACTAAAACTATTTGTATCAATAACAGAGCTGGCTGTTGTTAACACTATACAACAATTTGTTGATTTAACATCATAATCAATAAATTTTAATAGGTATGAATTCCTGGTGTAAAATGTTTTACTGATAAATCCTCTAGGGCTTTCTTATCATGAAAAGATGTATTTATTAACATTTTGGTATTTAGATTAATAAATACGGCAGATTCAAACTTTCACAACACACTTTGTGTGTGCGTATACATGTAAGCTTACTTTGTTTATGTACAGCACATTCCCAAATTATTATACAGGTGTCACTTTTGCTCCGTTTAGGTACTTTTTAATTGTGAACAATGGCTTTTTGAATGTCGATGTAAACAACACCACCACCACCTGATAACAGTTATACACACACTAACATATATAATTCTTAGGTATTGCAATATATATATATATTTTTTCCCCCAGACACAAACAAGAAAATGTTCCAAATATATTGGTAGCAGTCTGGTATCCAGACTGCAGCCGTGAAACATTCTGTATGCCAAAAATGACTCAGAACTGTTGTATTTTTTGTGAATCTCTTGTTCTTTAGATCATAGATAGATAGATAGATAGATACAGAAGCCCTTCCTTGAAAATACTTGAACGACTTTCTCATCCATTGCACTTGTGAGCGCATGTATAGTGTGTGTCCCATTTTATCAGAAGATTACAGCATTGCCCCCCTGAGCTGCTGCTGTGAGATATGCTGCTACCCACCATTGTAAATTTTCCTTTTCAAAATTCTCCATTCGTTTTCAGTAGAGCTGGGGTCAGGGGGTGATGGTGGCCAAACCATGATTCGGTCTCGTTTTATGCCCAAAGCACCCAAGGAGTCCATGGTGTTCTTGGCACCAGGTGATGATGTATTGTCCTGCATGAACAGCATTTCAGAAGGCACAACTCTTCTATTTATACCAGGGCAGGAAATGTTCCATTAAGAATTTCATATATGCTCCTGCTGTCAGGTTAACATAATCAGGGAGCCTAAAGGTACCTACCATGTTTCTTCCCATCATACCTGCCCAAAACATCACTCTAGCAGCTCCTTGCTTATTCCTCCATCTGGTAGGCTTAAATTGCCTGAGCAGCCACCCAGAACTCCAATCCTGAACAGCCATATACACAGCACACATTTATCAGTGAAGAAAAGTGTTTGAAAATCAGTTTTGTATGCATCTGAGTCCATCACATGCAATTCTCATCATGAACCTTAGAGAAGAGTGAGCCCAATGTTGGTTTACACACAAATGCCAGCCTCTGGAAGATCCTGCATCAAGATATTGTTGGAATTCCAGGGACACCAAGAGGAGAAATGGCTCAGCATATAACCCTATAAATACCATATTTACAGTGAAGTTCAGAGGTTGAAGCTGTTTATTTTCATAGTATCAGCTGAATAAAATTATCAAAGTGAAGATGAATGGAAATTCTTGAGAAGAATCTGTTGCCATCTACCATGACGATGAATATGAGATATGGTTGAACCTTCTAGCAGGACAATAAACCAAGAGATACTGCAAAGAAGACTCTAAAATGGTTCCAGAGGAAGAAAATAAGGGTGTTAGAATGGCACAGTCAATCACTAGACTTAAACTCAAAAGATCAATTGTTGAAGGAATTGAAGATTCCAGCAGCCACCCTCCCCCAAAATCATCAAAATGTAAAGACTGTCTATGTATAAGAATGGGCCAAAATCCCACCTGGGCACTGTGATTAAAAAGTTGGTACCACTTTAGTGTGTGTGCTCTACCAGCTCAGCCCACATAATATCAATGTGACTTCAAACTCTTCTTTGGCTTTATTCTCATTGGAATATAGCACAAAACATTGGAACATTTATGCACCACCCAAAGGTGGTGAATGAAACCTGGTAGAGCAGACACTGGAGTACTAATTGTTATTTTCTTTTGTATTGGAAATATCTTGAAGCTGTTATTACAAACAAGTGGCTTCTCCACCAAGTATTAAATAAATTTCAGTTGTGTGTTCGATATTTTTTTCTGGTGTCGTTTCACTTTACTATACATAACATTTTGTATAGATTGGATTGTTACAATTTCTTTAGCTGTGTGTTTTTTTTAATTGATTTAATACTAATGTCTGGTCTAAATTTCATGTGAATATTTGCATTGGCAATGTGTTTAATGAAAAAAATGCTGACATGTTGAATACTTATTTTCCCCGATGTACTTCTGTGAGTTAAGTTTTGTAAAAAGTAGTAACTTTGTATGGAAAAAAAAGTGAAAACCTTTTGTCGAAGCCTGAAATTAGCTCTGACAAACAGTGTAGGGTGCTTTTTAGAATACTATTAAAGCTGTGGTTATTGGTTGGGTTTTTTTTCATGGTTTTTTTTCTTGATGTTATGACTTTTAAGACAAGACAATGAGAGATGAACAATATTTCCAAAAATGTATTTTACCTAATCTTTGTACATTTATAAATTTCTTTTTTTAACGATATTTTATGTGTAAAGCGTCCTTTGTACTAGTGTTGAACTTTAAGGAATGTTCTTTAGAATTCTGTAAATTGGCTGTCTGCAACTAAGACTTTTTTGTGCATTATATTGTATGTTTAAGCCACTGGGTTTGCTTGTATTCATTTGCATTCTATAAAAAATTTTGAGCACAAGTCATGAGTCTAAGTCGTGTTTTTGAACTAGCTTCATAAATATAGTTGACATTCATATACATTTTAGGCTGCGCACACAATCAACAGGAAAGTTCCAAAAGTGGTCTAATTGATATTGTCTTTCAATTGAAAAAATAAAAACAGAATAGTGATACTTTATTAGTCCCTGTGGGGAAATTCTCCTTTTGCTTCACAGTGGGGGGGCGGGGGAGGAGGGAGGGGGTGCAGGCACATTGTGGCACCCAGGGAACTGGGTGAGGGGTAGGGGCCTTGGTCAAAGGCACATGGACAAGCAACTATTCTGCTGAGGCCAGACTTGCTGGCAGTGTGGCAAATCTCCTGATCACTATCACTGACGCTTAGCCTGCACAGCCACAGGCTGCCCCTTCTTAAAAAAATGTTAACAGAAAAAAACAAGTGTAGCTAAAGACTGGTTTAATACTTGTAATTTGGTTTCATCCGTTTCCTTAATGATCATCAAAGAAAATGGCTATTTAATCATTTTAATTTATATACATAATTCTTACGTAGTTTTGGTCTATATGGAACTTCACAGTGCCAGAACAAAAGCCAACTGTCAGCTCGAAAGGATGCCGTCAGAGGTACAGCAATGTACTCCCTGAACAACCCTATCAATCCCCCCCATCCAATCCTTCCTCCTCCCAAAACCCCCAAACTCTACATTTTATATAATTACTGCAGGGATCAACCAGAAATGTGAAAACCAACAAATGTGTTTTTACCCAAATGCTCTGTGTTGTAGCCATGACACACAACTCTGAAGCTACATCTATTCATTTAGTGCATTTTCCACTTGCATTCCAGTTTCACATACTACTCTTTCCCCACTGTTTGTGTAGCTGCATTTCTTTATGTACGTCTTAATGTCCATGTCTTTAAATGTTTTATATTATTTTTAATTAATTAATTAATTACTGAAATAGTCAATACTGGAAAAACGCAATATTTGAAATTTTTGCAATCAATTCTGTGATATTTATGAAAGAAAAAGGAGTCAAGAAATCTACCCAAAATAAACTACAGCCAAACAAAACATCTCTTAATAGAGTTGAACAAGTTGGTTGTGTTGTTGCGAGTTGTGCTAACAGACACCAAGCAGTGCTGAAAAAGCACTTGGTTATGCGCTCATCTCTGGGGAATCCAACATCTTTCCGTACAGTGGATTCACCAATAAAACACGTTCATACCCGTACCCTTCAACATCAGAGCATCAGACACACCAATAGTCATGCTTACAGATAGCATGCATACAGATACCCATACACACGTCTCACACTTGGTTAACCAGCCCAGCTGGAAATCCTGCTTATTTTAATGTGCATTAGTTTTTTAAACACTTAATGACTTGTGTGACTAATGAAAATTTGCATGTATTTTTAGTGAATAGAGGGTGCAATATCTCCACCCAGATGGCAACAGCTCAAATGAGGAGGCAATAATGTTGTTTGCCTCATTCATTAGTCTGTCTTTGTAAATGCATTCTGTACTTGGTAATTTAATCCCTAACAGTTTACTGTCTGTAACTGCTGCTGTTTGACAGTCTTTTTCTGTGCCTCAGTAGCATTGCCAAACCAACAATAAAAGCACAGTAAAACATTTGAAACATTTCATTGTAGAAATTAACGATTTCTTTAAAAAGTCCATAGGTCCAATTTAAACTTATAGTCAAGCATAATGCCAAGGTACTTGAAATTTGTAACCAGTTGTACAGTATTGACTCTCCATTGATGAAGGTCCGGTTTGAAAATGGGATCTTTCTATTTTATTTTTTTATTTTTTATTTTTTTTTTGGCCCAGGAGGGGGAGCGGTAACAAAAGAGGTTTAGAGAACAAATAATAATAAAAACAAGGTGATCCCATAGAAGA
>JAODJX010000040.1:1386600-1410634 GCA_026776945.1 Isichthys henryi | reverse complement strand
GAGGCCTTTTACTATAAGGTGAATCACATGGCATAAAAGACAAATGCATTTACAGCAGGTGTGTCCAGACTTGACTGGTACCATACTTAATATACTTTAGAATGCTACAACAATTTGTCACCTACTATAAGCGGCTCATCATCAGCGTAGGTTTCCTAATCTCTATCACAATAGTGCTAAAATTGATCAGTGATAAAAGTACGTTTTCAAATTTAAATCAATCTAGATGAAGTTCATCTTCCATTATTCAAGATATGTTAAGAAATATGAAAATGTTTGTATTTTTAGTTGCTGTGGAATGTTTTATTGTATATTTTTCTGAAATTAACCATTATTTACCATTTGCACTAGTACAGGCACATTGAAGTGCTTCTCTTTACCTACCTCATTGTGCTCTCCATGAGACACACAGACACACATGCAGGTGAGAGCAAGCGTGGGGGTCACAGTGCAGGATCAGACTGTAGGCTCAGGGGCCTACAGACATGTGACTATTCTGCCGAGGCTGGAACCAATAATCTTCTGATCACAGGCACAGTGGCTTAGCCAGCCGAGTAATTCACTGCCCATTGAGCAAATAATTGGTGTGTGGCTGAGGAAGATGCACAGATTATCTGCTGTGATTCAGATAAAATCAATAACCACAATATTATAGCATCATATATTTGATTTAGGTAGTGTACTAGTGGTTAATTTGACATCAACCAAAAAAAACAACACCAAAACAGCAAATTTAAATGGGATTAACAACTGGGCATGTATTGTGTTTAGATTTGCACATAAACAGAAAGCCAAAAAGCGATGAATTTATTCAACAAAATCTAAATGAGAAAAGGTTAAAAAGCAGATTACACAGATGTCGGTTTCAGGAAATTTATTCCTGAAGCAATCTGGAGAGATACCAGTGCCCATAAGAGAGAATCTGGAGAAGAATCAGATGGAAAATGTCCTTATGTAATATAAAGTACAAGTGAATATCCAACTACCATGCCTCAACCATCTCTGTACCGCTATAGAACTAATTACAGGTATTCAAATCTGTACGCTAATTTTCCAAGAGAGTTCAACTGATAGAGAAGCACTACATTTTACTGATTTTTTCTTTAGACTGGAGTGTTTTTTTCCCTATATTTCATATTCACATTTAAAAGTGACCACATAAAAACAAAACAAACAAAAAAACGCTTAACACATTCACAAGTTCATGTGACCCTTAATTGTTCTGAGAAGTTCTAATGGTAAATGAAATAAACTTGGCAGCAGGTTTCCAGGTGCGACAATCTGGGTATTTAGAAGAACAGGGATTAGGCACCACAGGTGATGCTGAATAAAATCTGCCCTACATGGGAGATTCAGATAAATCCCACTTGCCATAGGCACACCTACTGTAGTGCACAGGGGCTGTATTTTCTTTGAAGTCTGTTATCCGTAACCATTATAAATTTCATAAAAAAAGAAACCAATTGCACACTATGATCTCATTGGCACGTTTTTTTAAAGGTTCAGTGTTACATTAATTGAAAAGCTAAAAAATATAATACAGTTCAACAGTCTTCATTTGCATGTAAGTGGCATAGAGACCAACGCCATCTACAGAACATTTCCCTTGAATGACAGTCCACACACAATGGAATGGAGATTTTCAGTTTAAACAGGATCATGTATTGGCAAGATTAAAATGGTTTTTCTGTGCTCGTAAAATGACATCCCTTATATACCGCATCATTTTTTTATCACAAAAAAAGCACCTGTTGTAAACATGTCTCTGCAGAATGATATAAACCGCAGGATGACTGATGGACAACACAATCAGTTGCTATATCAGTGTATATCCTGTTGCTTCTCAAATTCCTGGTCCCAAAACTTCAGCACTGAAACTGGAGATGACTGAAGCAGGTCTCGCAGAGACTTCATTTTGAACTCTAAAGAAAAAGACGTTTCATCATTAGTTTCAACAGGGAAGAATGCAACCACAAATGTTGCCAGACACCAGTAGGCAAAATGAGTAAAACTGACTGGAATTTAGCTTGTTTATTACTCATTGGTACAACTGGTGCAAAACAGGGAAGGAATAAGCAAGCATTCTACGTGTGTCCAGCTATTTCTTTGTTTAACCCAGACAATTCTTAATCTATAAAGTACAGCGTTCATTACTCATCTTTATGCATCATTGGAAATTGCAATACATGGTATGTCAGAAATATGTTGTCTACTTTAAACAATGAATGTACTGACAAACAACAAAATGAAGCATAAATCAGAAAAACGGCATCACGGTCACTTTTTCGACTGGTGAACAGCATCCTTGTTTCAGACGCAAACATACAAGAAGCTGCCTGTACAATCAACAAGAGCAAACATGTCTCACACAGCGAGCGTACCTCGTCTTTTGTGCTCAACAAAGCTGATGATGACTGTGAAGTCCCTGCACTGAAGCGCGCCAAAATAAAAAAAGGAAGAAAACAAAATCAATACACAATGAAAAAAATATTTATACTAGTCACGACAACTAATTTGTTATTCGTATTGGGAATCCATTGTGTATGTGTATAAACCTTTTTCCTAATTACTCGTTGCATGATTTAAAAGTGAGCAAATACCACAGAAGAAACAAAATGTCTCTGGGGGAGGAGTGGATTTATTTATTTACTATTGTAACTGAGGATGACAACAGGAACCTACATAATTCTAAGTTTTTAATTTTGTTTATCATAAATTGTAGAGTAAGAAATAAACAGTAGGAGGAGAAGCTAAGGCATTTTTTTAAAGCTGCAATGGCATTTATGAAGCTATTTCCCCCAGAGGGAACATCAACTTTTATAATTAGTTTTTCTATTTCATTATTATGCCCATGCATCTATTTTGTATGAATTCCAAAGAATATTGCGGGGGGGAGGGGGCGGGGGTTGAGCACCACTTTGTCTTTCATTTTATTCCCAGCCCACATTTGAAGATCTTCATTCTTATTTTGGCTCCGCACTGATTTCTTTAAAATCTCTGATTACAGTTCACATACCTCCTGTTTTGCCTTGAAGCATTTTCAAAAAATTTGGCTTTTGAAGCAACACTAGGGAAGAAAAAAACATGTATTGGCATTTTCAGACTAGTGACAAATGATAATTTCTGTTGGCAAAGTCTATTGTTTTTCAGACCAATATAAAAATTCACTTCGAAACCAGGGTCAGTAACCCTACCTACCCACAATAACAACGATTTATCTATTTTTACATTCTAAAGCATAGTATTTACTGCAGGCATATTTCACAAATATGATCTCTGCTGAACTAATTGTTTAGGAAGCTTGTTAACTCTATATTTCTAACAGAGAACACAAATGAAGGTTATTTTAATGGTATTAGCTAGCCATACATAATCGGCAACTACAATGGCATAAATCAGAAGCATTTTCTGTAACAGGATGAACACACTGGCGTTTCAGCATTGCAATATCCGATAATAACTTTTAGTTTTGATGTGTTCAGAAACTTGCATTAAAGTAATTTGAACTGACTGGTAACTTTGTGTAAGATACTTCCTTCACAGGGTCCTGACCATTAAAACTAGCTGCTGTCAAAAGGAAAACAATGTTTTATCAGGACAGCTTTGTCACGCCACCCTCCATCCAATCCCACACCCTGTGCTCTACAATCAAATACTTTCAGTTAATGTGTTCACTAGACCAAGTATATTCTGCAGCCTCCATTTCCTTCATTTGCTCCTACACAGCACTGCTGCTTCAATTTCAGTGTGATATGTCTCAATTTGAAACTAGACCTTCATCCATATAATGTTTTAGTGATGCAGTAACAACATCAAATACTTTTTGAGTTATCGCACTAACAATTCCAGACTTCTTTCAGAAGTCGTGCTGTGAATAGACAGGATATTTTAAACCTTTGTACACTAAATGCAACATTTTAAGTTATTTTCTCCTAGTGGGGCCAACTGTTTTTTTTTTTTTTTTTTACCAGGAACTAATTTGTAAGTTTGTGTCACTAACAACCTAACTATATAAAACTGTATCTGGCATTAATTTACGAAGCAGTTGGTTTACATATGTAAATGAAGTGTTATCATTAGATCAATACTTCTGTTAATATGTCAATTGTATAACTAAGTATTTATCCAAAGTGCCATAAAATTCAGAAAGCAGGTTCAGCCCATCCCTGGAGCAGCTGGATTTGAGGGCCTTGCTCAAGGGGTCAACAGTAAAATCACTCTGCCGACCATGGGATCGGAACCAGAAATTTTCCAATCACTGACACTGAGTCCTAATCTGCAGAACCACACTGGCCCAAATTCCACATAGACAAAGGAAGGAAATAAACACCAAGCCCTGGAGGTGTGCACCACTGAACCAAGCTTTCAATAGGCCAGACAAGCACTATACTGCCAATCATAAGTAAGGCAGGTAACATCAATGGTTTAATTTATTTTAATTGCTCTTATTTTTCACTGGATTATAGATTGTATTGCCTGCCTGTCTACATGCCCCAGTCCATTGCTTACCCACTGATAATGCAAGAGTTACTTACTAAGAAGCAGAAGTTTCCTCAGTAGTTGGTGAATTTGGAGATTTTTGAAGTGCTGGAAATCGGGCAGGAGGGTCAGGTGGTCTCATGGGGGGTCTACAGATGGGATGCCGCTCTGCTTGGCCCCTTACTTTGGTTATACCATTGGTATTGCCTGAAATTGAGGACATCGGGGTCACCTTGAAAAATTAGGTTTAACTAAAATTTAAAAACAAAATAGAGACTCTAACAATCCTTTAGGTTCATCACTTGGTCATTCAACATAAACTTTAATGCTGCTAAGCTACCTTCCTTAGAAGAAGGCCTTCTGATCTGGAAAGATGAGGATCTGTTCACTGTGATGGCTGTGTTTCCACTTGACGTTGCATCATCTGGTCTATGACCAATCTCTTGTAATCTTGAGACCATTTTAGCAACTTCTGAAGCTGAGTGCAGGTCAAGCCGGCTATTTGGTATGGGCTTCAGGGGCTGCTTTGGTGCCATCTCTCTTCCACTGACATGAGGACTGTAATTGGCCAGCTTGGTCCGTTGGAAGGGCACTGGACTGGTTTGGGCTTCAGCCTCCATCTCCACCTCTTGTGACCTACTGCTGTTCAGTGTCTCGCCACAGTTTTCAACTGCAGACAATACATTTGTGATTGGGTTAATAAAATGTTTCCCAAACCCACAGAAATTTCAAAATCAAACCACCAAGACAGCCCACCTGAAATACCTGACCTCTACAATTTTGTACTACAAATTTGCATTTCTAAACCTGGTACACACCATCAGAGATCTCAAAAAAGCTATGATTGATGGCTGGGCGTGGTCGAGGAGGACGCTTTGAAATAGTGATTGGCTGACGCTTCCGTGGGTTGACCCGGGGAGGAGGCAGGGGTGGGGCTGAACTTTCCTCTGGCGCAGCACTAAAAATCTGCAATCAAATTAATACAGCATTAAAGGTTACGAGGTCATGATAGACACAATGAAAGACAACACTGTTAAATATAGATATTGAAAAGTTCCAATACAAATAAATTAAAGGAAGCTAAACATAAAGACGAAGCAAACAAATTATTCAAAAAACTGATGCTCACTTTATATAGTAATAAAAGCAGTGGAAAAACAGCTCATTTGAATAAGTGATTGTCGCCACCCATATTAAACAACTCGATATTTCTCTTGTAGCATTAATGGTTCCAAACAAATGTGTCTTACATCTTTTGATCAGTCTCATTACTTTGGTGGAATTTTAGCCCACACTACCATGTAGAACTGCATCTGTTCAGCATTAATGGATCTTTGAGCTTGAATGATTGATCAGGTCCTGCTAAAACTCAATAGTCAAGACCTGACTAGACAAAAGCATTTCATTAACTCTCCATTAGCTTTCAAAACTTTGGATATTTGAGATCATCATCTTACATTCTGACCTAGCTGTGCTTCAACTGAACGATGGCCTTCCATTTTCCTTTAGAAATCTTTTCATTTTGAGTAGGGATTTAACAATACACTCAACTCACGATTCGATACGATTCACGATTCTGATTTCACGATACAATTTTCTCACGATTTTTTAACAGAATGAGCTGCAGATAAATTTATTCAAAAATATATCTTTATGTATTTTTCTAAACTGTGCAAAATGTGTCCTCTTCTTAACAGTGCAACTGAAATTGAATAAAATACTGTTTTAAAAAAATCCCAAATCAAAATAAATTAAAAAAAAATCTGCAAATAAATAAACGGTAACGCTTTACATTAAGTGCACCTTCATAATGCTTGTATATTGCATTCATAAAACGTTCAGTACACCTTTATAATGTATTTATTAAGTATTCAGAAATCATGCATAAACATCATGTATGTATACCTTCACATCCTAACATCCCTTAACATTAATAGCAAACATTACATAATAATAACAAATATTATATTTGTATAATCATGTAATGTTTGTCATTAATGTATATTAAAGCTGTTAAGGGACGTTAGGATGTTAAGGTATACTTGCATGCTGCTTATGAATGTTCTATGAATGCATTATGAAGGTGCACTTAATATAAAGTGTAACCAAAAGTATTTTACCCTTTTAATATCGTTTGCTCTGCCGGTGGAGAATTGAGCTCACTGTGGTGCCGGTGGACATGCTGAAGCATGTTCGTTGTGCTATTTGTGTATGTTATCAGTCTTTTACAATGTTTGCACACAGTTTTTGTCTTTTCTGTGTTTTTCACGTTTTCGTTTGTGATTACTGAAAAGCTAAAATCCTGCCACACCGCTGATTTAAGTACCGGGGGCGTGTCCTCAATTGTAAATTCACTTGCCATCTCGCATTCGGTCAAAACCAAATACAACGTCGACCTGAATACGCAGTGACATCTGACGTATTGTGAAATCAAATGTAATATTACACCAGTTTTTCTGTTACTACTAAAGTAGCGATTCATTTTTCACATCAGCCCGTTTAAATTGTCATACATTTACATCAATTTTTAACCGATTCACTATTCATCATTTCATGCCTAATTCTGAGCATAATTCACAGTTCCTTCACTGAGGGCAAGTTGCCTAGTTTACCAGTGAAACATCACCAAACCACAACCATGCTTGACCAGTGACAGAGGGTTCTTAATGTTGTCAAGAGTTACACTTCTGATTTATCATTCCACAGAACAATATTCTAGAAGTCTTTAGAATCATCCAAGAACCTTCTGGCAATCTAAAGAAAAGTTTTGTGTTCTTCTCATTGAGCTCCTACTTTCTTCCTTGCTAGTGTCATGGACACAAGTCATGGACTCAAACTTCAGCTGAAACAATAGTAGTCATCATATTCCTAAATATTTTTCTGTCCTTCTGTAGTGATAAGCAAGGTACTTCACTGAAATTCCCCCCAATATATATCCAGGTTTACTGGGGAGCAGGGACATCCAGCGCTTGGGAAAAGAAAGGTAAAGTCCACATTCATCTATATTACCTGTCATATATGATAACGTTCTTTTTTGCTCCAAGATTAAAGCAAATTACCGCAGAGCCTGATTCCAATACGCCATCGCAGGTGTAGGTATAGACCCAATACTAGTTTTGTTTCCTTGTTTTCCTTTGTGCTGACACTGAAACAGCTGTCATATAATTTTGTTCCTGAACTCTGCTTCTTTGACATATGTAAAGTTGATGCAATGATTTTCTTTTACCGGCCCAGCCAGACAATGTGCAAGTTTCCCCTATAAATCACCTTCTCATAGTCTTCGATAAGGATCTCAATTACGATGTTCTGGAACTTGATGTCGAGCATGGCAGCCACGGTCTCCTCCTCAGCTCTCATGAGAGTGGGCCCAAAAATCACTCCCATGTTTGACGGAGTCATCAGATTCTCTCTGCTGTGACTGCATACACTAAGAATAAAAAAAAGACACGATTATGCGTCAGTAAGCTACACAATCAAAAATAACCTCAAGCTCCTGCTGCTGGGATAGAAAGAAATGTAGTATTTTTAACTGCCAGACTACAGCAGAATGATCAGAATACATGTGATGGACACTTTTATGGATAAAGGATGAAGTTCTGAAAGGACTAAAATTTGTAAAGTACAGTTAAATTTACCTCCTTGCTAGACAAAAATATATAGGTCCCATTTGCACTGTTATTAGAATACATTAGTTTCCATCCACATTAAACTCTTTAATTCATTTCCCGATGACAAAATAAGTCGGGAGTGTAATCATATGAGAACGAAATCTAGGCAAACATAACAGTCCATTACTCAGGAAAAAATTAAACAAAAGCCACAGCAGAATTTCAGCTATGTGAAGTCATGGAATCTCGGCAGGCTGGCAGAAACATCGGCACATACTTGACTAGGTGTCGAATAAGCAGAACCAGCATCTCCCTGTTCTTATCCGGGAGTTTATAGATGAACGAGTGAATGGCACCAAGTCGATAGTCAAGATTTTCAGATTCTACAAATTGAAACAGAAAAAAATACATACATAATTAAAAACATCTTTAAATTGACTTAATGACTGTGTTCATTTAATATTGCAGTAGTTTCTTTTTATATTTCAAAGAATGACTGTTCATTGTATTGTGTAACTGAATACTGATGCGCCTTAAACCAGAGGATAATCCTCTTTATGAAGCAAATGACTGAAAGGTATTACTGAAACCTGTTGTCAATTAAAAAATAAAGGAATCAAACATATCACTTTCCTTTTCTTCCATGGTTTATTAATAAAACAGATTAGAAAGAAAACAGAAATATGATATGTAGGAACACAACTTCAATATATTTCAAAAATAAAAATAAAGATCTTGCCTCATGTACTACAATTAAAAACATTTTTTAAACCTCGTATACTTTTAAGTGAAAAACCTCCATTAACAATGTGATCTTTTTTATACTTATAACGTCAAACTAGTATGTATAAATATTTTAAAATAAATAAATAAAATTTTAAATAATAGGGTTTTGGTAGCTGTAGTTAATACAGCTGACCTTGAGAATTTGAATTAGGACTAACGTCAGTGTAAATATCTGGCCTTATCCCTAACACGTTTCCAAAAAGTATTCACCTGAAATAAGAATAAATAGGAGATGCAAATTCAAACATTCAAATGAAATTGCGGGGACTGAAAGTACTGAAAATGTTTCTGGCCTGTTTGCTCAACCAAAAACAAAAAAGCAAATCAAACAGTTACCACATGCTTTGCTGGAAGCAAAATAATGGCTGTGGTCCTTTTTAATTTCAAACAGAAATTTAAAACAGAATGGCCTGCATCAACAATCATTTCACCGTCCCATATTTCATGGTTGCATTTTTAGCCTGTAAATAGTACGAGACTAAAATTCAACTTTAGTATCTGATACTTCACTTGATACTATTTGCCTTGCTCAGACAAATAGTAAAAGAAACATTTATATTTCAGAAAATCATTAGGCTTAGAAGATGTACTATTGCCATGCTACAATTAGCATATGTCATACAATAGTGCAAATAATATGTAACAACATATGCGTAATAAAAATATCTCCTTATAACACAGGATTCTTCATTCTAAGACAGTGACATAAAAAATCTGGACAATTGCTGTTTTGTTACTATATATAAATATCCTTTTCTTTTTCACTTATTTCTTTAAAATATGTGTTCCAGTGGCAGAGTGAGTGAAGTTACAGGTCTTACTTGCAGCTAAAATAAGTTCTCTGTTGAGATTGAAGGTCATCAGAGGTTCAGCGAGACTCCTGTAACAAACAAATATACAAACAAATATATACCTTTTCAGACTCCTGTAACAAACAAATATACAAACAGATATATACATTTTCAGATCACCAATCACCATTGATTCATACTGCTTTATTATTCATGATCTATGTGTTAACTTTATTTACTATTCACACTAACGAGGCAAATAGCACATTATGAACATATTTCAATTTATGATGAATTTTTAATTAGCTTTATCAGCTTATTAGTTATTACCTCATGCACACTAGTAATACATTAACTCCAATTACACATATGAATATAATTTGTTTTGTGTTAACCACCACCTTTGAGTAAATCCCACCGATTCAAGTATATATTTTCCATTGTCTTGTGAAATTGTTTGAGTAATGCTGAAATGCATATTCTCTACAGAATTCAAAGTGAATATGCACAGTATGATTCATAGAGAATAGAAGGATCTGGATAACCTGCATGCTTCTCTACCATTCTGACACCCTACAAAATCCAGTCTCATATCTTCGGTCATGTTATTGCTGGAAAACAAATTTTATCTAGGCCCCTAGAATGAAAGTGCAATAGAAGCTATACCCCGTTTGTTGCCAAAAGAGTAACAGGCGAGAGGCACTGATTTCACTTGTACTTTCGATTAAACCAAAACGTAAAATGATCCATCCATCGTCCACCCATTTCAGGGCCATGCAAATGTTACGATCAAGCATTCAAATCGCAATAGTGTGTAAAATATCAGCTCCATTTTTCTTACGTCCAATCTTGCAAAAGAAGTATTGTGTTTCTTACTCTGTATTTACTTGTTATACATGAGACTGACATTTGAAGTACATTTGAAAAGTACATTGGTCAGCTCTAAAATCACTAAAATATTGAAAATACAGGGCCAGTTTTAAACAAGTCATTCATCAGTTTTCTACAAAACCAAAGAAACCTTCCACATAAAGAATGATGATGAACTTAGAGGCAGTTATACAGACCCTTCAACAGCAATGCACACTAATTGTATTTGAATACATTCGGACCACGACAAGGGGCAGACTCAGGAAAAGTGACATAAAGCTTTTCAAGATTCGAGATGACTTTATACTCACACCAACTGCCAAGTTTCTTTCATTTACATAAAGAACTTTGCTTAGCAAATAACTTAGGAATAGTCCTATAATGGGCCAGGGTCTTTTCAAAATGTCCCCTACTTTCAGGCCTATGATTACCATGTTAGGCAGGTCTAAAATACATAAGAAATGTCAATGGATGGAACAGTAACAAACACAAGTGTATTCTACAAGTGCTGTGACAAGTGCTGTGATATCTACATTCCCGAAGCTCATATTTAAAGGTTATCATGCTGCTGTGGGTGTGGAATAACCAAATTCTGCAAAAACAAAAGCAAAGCAGGTTTTTTGATCGCCTATTTGTATGCGGCAAACAGGAAGACAAGCATAGACTGGGACACAGCCCAGTGAAGTTTTGTGATTTTAGAAATGCGTATTTTTAAATCCACTTCTGTGACTATTCTCAACAAATTAAGTTTAAGCAGCATTGTTATCTACAATATAACACTAGTTTGCACATCCCTACCAAAATTATGTGTAACATAATTGGAACTGGAACATCAGCTTTAGACGTAATTTAATGAGCCTATAGATGGAAAAAGCATTAGATCTGGTAGGCATCTCAGGGCTGTGTAGGACAGCTGAAACCGGACACCTCTTGGTATCCCTCCGATTTAGTCCAAATCAGAAAGACAGGGCTCATGCAGATAAAACACTGCCCTTGAAAGAAAGACTCTCACCCTGGACTCCTGCTCTAGGAGACAGACAACGAACACACTGGCGCTGAGCCATAGCAACGAGATTACCCACCTTCACATTAAAAGCCAGCATACAGTGTTGGCTGGATGAACATCTTACTACTACTCACTACTTAGCATGATGGATTTCTTGTATATCGTGGTCAACCTCTTTTGTGAATAAATATATAACAATGATGGCATGTTGGTGCAGGGCTGAGCGCTTTTCCTGCCTCCCATTCTAGGTATGTGCAATTTATTCTAGTTGCACATGCTTTTTGCATTCTATGCCCCCTTTGTGCAGGAGGAAAACCCAGTATTGGGTCTGTAAATTCCCAGTAGCGTGTAAGTATTTACCATATGAGATCTTGCTCTGTATCCTATTTTACAGTAGTATGTATGTACCCTATGAGATCTTGCTCTGTACCCTATTTTTCAGTAGTATGTATGTACCCCACAAGATCTTGCTCTGTACCCTATTTTTCAGTAGTATGTATGTACCCCACAAGATCTTGCTCTGTACCCTATTTTTCAGTAGTTTGTATGTACCCTATGAGATCTTGCTCTGTACCCTATTTTACAGTAGTATGTATGTACCCTATGATATCTTGCTCTGTACCCTAAGCTTCCTTGGACTGCCTCCAGCAGCCTCCCTGTGACATTTTGCTTGACAAACATTTTTAAGATGGATGGAATGCTGCGCCTCATTATTTTATATCATTACATTTATTTGGCATCAGCTACTGTCCAAATAAACATACAAATGAGGAAGACTTGGAGTCAGACACCACGGTCAGACAGTATTCGGCACCCCCAGATCAGTGAGGGTTAAGGGTCTCACTCGAAGCCTAACAGATTAACTGGCATGATTATTCTGCCAGCCTCAGGATTCGACACCACAACCTTCTGGACACATGCTTGGATGCCTAAGCTACTGAACTAAACAACTGCATAATAAATGCAGTGCATACAAACTAACTAAATTTGAATGTATTGTATGTAGTATTATGTTTTTGCAGAAGGTGCAGGAGTAGGGTACATACCTGAGGTAGAACTTCATGGAGCTTGTGATAGTGTTTACATCCCAGTCACCACTGTTGAAATCCACATCTCCTGGGCATTTTGGATCTATTAGGTAGAAGTTACAGCCGTTCATTTAGCTTTTATCCAAAGTGTTATACAACTGAAAAAACTGGGTCAGCCAGCTTCAGGAGTAATTGGGGGTTAAAGGCCTTGGTAAAAGCCTAAAAGTGACATCACTCCGACCATGCAATTTAAACCAATAACATTTTGATCACAGGTAAAGCATTCTAACCCAATGAACCAAGACTGCCACCCAAAGTGACACTCAAATCAAATTGTCACAATCGGGCTTGAACGAGTACGGCGAACAGGCAGGTAAGCGGGCAAGGAGCAGGCAAGCAGGCGAATTCGGGGTAAATCGGGGGTTTTATTCGGGGCAGGACGGGACAGGAGCACGAGCATCGACAGACATCAATGACGGACCAGGACCTAGCGCAAGACACGGACTGAAATACAGAAGACTGGGCAAACATAAGCAGACACAGCTGGGTACGATCAGGGAAGCACACGTGGATAATCAGGAGGGCGTGGCACACATGAGGATCGTACGAGCCGGGTATGACACAAATGACCTACTTAGTTATTTAGATATTAATTCGCGTGATTTTGATAATAACACTTCTAAACTGTAGCTTAGAAGGCTATATTGGTATACATGTAAAACTATTTTGTGCTTTGTACCACTTTTTCATAAAAATGGGTTACAATGTGCAAAATACCAGTAGTATTTATTTTATACAAAGTTCATACTTTCAAAACTGCAATGGAATTTTTGCGGAAAAAACTTTATTGAAGGCTAGCACTAATAACGGATTGATACAAATGAATTAAAGTGTTAACAAATTATACTTATTTTTAAATGATAGTTACTCAAGTTTGAGGGCAGAGCAGTGGCTCTTAGGCTAGGAATCTGTGCCGGTTGCCGGTTTGAATCCCATGAATGCCAGGAGTGATTCTACTCGGCCCTTGACCTGCAATTGCTTCATCCTGGGTCTGATGTTAATCTGCATCCAGCCCTGCAAGCAGGTTCTCCAACTACCAGGGAAAATTTGGGGGTTGGTAGCAGGATTGGCACTCTAGCCACTGGCAAAAAACTCACACTGGTCCATTCGGACTAGTGTGGTGCTGAGGTATCTCCCGCCGCATGGCTGCACGCAGGTTCTCATCCCTGAGGTGGTTTGTCGTGTGGTGCGTGCAGCAATGTGCTGCATCAGCGTGAGCTCATTACCTCTCTCTGTCTTACTCAGGTTTAATTTATTCCTTACCGTAAGGAATTTAAAGTTTTGTGTGTCCAGTTACTAAAAACATTTTTGTGCGTCGGTTGTAACTTCCTTAATTATCCATCAGACTTAATAATGATGGACATTTTCAAACTGCAATCTTTATCTGAGAGTAAAATATTATATCCCACATCAACAACTTCAGGCTGCCGAACACCCTGTCATCGGGTCGTGTTTTTTCGCTTCTTGGACTATGAATACTGAATAGCTTACCGTCTAATATATCCCAGTCTTTGACACATTTTTTCTAGATACTCAGCATTTTTGCTTCATGCGGGGGTGGTTATAATGTTTTGGCTCATTGGTGTGTATATATACGATGTAATTGTACAACCACCAACACCAAAGCATCAGTTGTTTTCTCTCTAGTGTGTTTTGTTCTGCAAATGAACATGGACAGTTGTGAGCTGAATAATTTCCTTACCGAAAAAGGAATTTAAAACTTTCTGCACTTGTATATTGCTGCCAACTGTTCTGTAGACGCCCTCTTGGGTAAGCCCTGGTAAAGAGAGGGGAGAAAAAAAAAATGTCTTAAAAGACATTTTAGTCAGCAGAATTTTATAGCCTGTGCTCAAAGACAGAATAGCCAAATAAATTTGCAGTAGCTTTTCTTTGTAGCATTTGCAAATGAAAGATTTTGCTCTCTCTCCTTCAGCTGGTGAGTATTACCACATTGCAGCAAAGCACTGGAGAATGATGTTTTACTAGAGTCTAGTTAGGGCCAAGTTAAATAAAGATTACACGTCTTGCTATTTAATCAAAATGAAAGTGTAAGAGAGAGAAAGACAGAGACAGAGAAGAAACAGTCGCACCTAAAAGAAATTCAACATTTCTGAAAATTAGGAGGTTCATTGCAGAATTGTGACATATTACAACTCCAAAGATATGCATTTTCCTCCAACTACAATCATATCACATATATTCCGTAAATGTGTAGTAAATCTTGATGATAAATATTTATTGTACAAGTTAAAAGCGTTTTTAAAAACATCAGAGTATTCCAGAATGCTTAGATCAGGGGTGTCCAATCTTATCCACAAAGGGCCGGTGTGTGTGCGGGTTTTCGTTACAAGTCCATAATTAGATTACTAAATAGAGGACTGATTGGCTGAAGAGTCCTCAGACCTGGGTTTGAACAGCTGACCTACAGGTTATTCCAAAAACCCGCATACACACCAGCCCTTTGCGGATAAAACTGGACACCCCTGGCTTAGATGAAACAGAACACGGAATTGAAGTTCCATTTTGAACTTCACACAGGAGGCTAACGTATAATAAGATAAAAACACAGAATGCTAACATGAATGGGATAAAAACACAGGACTAAAATGACTAGATTATAACATTTAGCTATCAGTAATGCCAATTTAAATGTAAAATTACCCTACCTTTCATTTCAACAAAATTAATGCACTTCCTGACAAACTTGAATCCAACTTCATTGAGCTCCACTGTAAAACATATATTCAAATACAAAGAGTGTTATATGCTGCAATTTATATGTACAATAAGTTTAGAATGACACCTAAGAAACAAATGAATAATGTGAAACATTTAGTGTCGTATATACTTTTTTAAAATCAGGTATCAACAATACATACTCTCAGCTTGCTTTTGAATTGGTGAATGATATATCTGGAATGAAAATACAATGTAAGACGTAATACATTTAATGAACAGCAAAGGAACACAATGACTAATTGGATGAGACTTTTTCAGGCAATTCATTTTAAATGATCTAATTAATTGTAATGCATATAATGCATCATTACAAATTCGACATGATAGCTGATGGGAAAAAAAACATTCACATTGGACCACCATTAAAGTCTCATAACGAAATGACACTGGGATTAAAATTATTAATAATAATAATAATAATAATAGTAAAACGTACAGGTTCTTTTCCATCCATTGCCTCCATCCACAGCTTCCTATTTGCCTCAGAAAGGGCTTGGAGTGTAACAGGTGCATTTCTACACAAACAATTCCAGAAAGCACAGCTATTACAGGAGGTACTAAAATTTACTTTTATGTTAGTTTTGCAGCACAACCCTTGATATATGACAACTTTTAATTATGTATTTTCCAGCTTGATGTTGGGAATCAAAGAATTCATTTTGCAGGCCCTTTATCACTCACAAAACTATCAGCAGTAACGGTATTATAATCCCCTCTGACTAAGAGGACAAAAATATAAATAGCATAGAATTAAATAACAAAAGGACATCCGTTCTTAACCAGTATATAAACAATGTATTAGGCATGGAGCGATATATCGTGCAACAATAACTTGCAGTACAAATTTATAATGATTTGAAATGTGGAAATAATGAACCACAAAATTATTATTACCTCAAATCATTATTAGGCTACCTAATCTTTCCTTAGGCATAACTGCATTTAGACAGTAGAGGGCGCAACAACTCGGCCAGCCCCCTTATCGGCATCCAGCCCTGCAAGCATGAAAAATGACCTATTTCTTATTAGCTTTTTAATTTTATGTAAAAATACTTTGGAGGAAGTGTAATAAAAATGTTTTGTTTTTTATGTTTTTTCAACCACTGTAGATCTATTTGCAGGCACATAAAAAAATACTCCTGAAACAGCCTGAAAAAGTTCAGCTTGCATTTCTACAGCTAGTTACCTTGAGACAATGTTGACCTTGTTTAATTTTTTAAACAAAAAAGAAATCTCATACATGAAAATATTAATAATTATCATACTGATTATATACAACTACCATTAAAATATCCATCCATCCATCTTCCATACCTGCTTATCAAATGCAGGGCCTCTTGGAAACAACAGGTGCAAGGCAGGGAACCACCCAGGACAGGGCGGAAACCCATCGCACCATTTCAATATCTGCACTATCATGTACTGAATGCATGTAACCCTCTTCCAAAACTGCTTATCAGGGAAAGGGTCACTCTGGGCAAAATGCCAGTCTATCACTGGTCACAAGGTCTCTCTCTCTCTCTCTCTCTCTCTCTCTCTCTCTCTCTCTCACACACACACACACACAGACACACACACACACACTTTCTGGTCCTGTGGGAACAAGGGAATCCACAGGGGGAAGATAACATCTTAGCACAGAGAAAGATGGGAGCAATAATCAAACCTGCAGCCAAAAAGGTACAAGACAACCACGGTAATGACTGAGCCAGCATGCCACCTTTTTATACATTTATAAAAAGTCATTTGCATATATTATTTCAACCAGTCACTAATTGTTACAGGCCTTGTATGTGTGGCTTTTGTGTGTGTGTGTCTCTCTCTCTCCCTCTCCAGGTAGGAGACTCATCTGTAAACACTCGTTACCCACAGGTGTGAGTGGCCTTCAAATCCTGGCCACAGCTCACCTTCTCTCTCTCTCTCTCTCTCTCTCTCTCTCTCAGACTGCTGCAGACGGCCTGGCAGCAGTATATGCTGATTGTCCCCATTTGCTTTCCTCCTTTGTTTTTACTTGTTTTTGATTTGCTAAATACTTTTCAATCGATCTTTATTTCTTGTGTCTGTTTTATGTTGCTTCCCTTTGAGCCTTTGGGTTGTAACACTAATCTCACACATAACATCAAAAAGGCAACAGATAACAGAAATAAGCAATAAAGATACATAAAGGGACACACTGTTGGGGGGAATTAGTTAAGGGACCATCGGGATTCACATAGAACCTCCACTTCCCACCTGTTTCCTCCCAGCGTGCATGAGTGCCCCTCCCCCCCCCAAACAAACTCTTTTCATGTAACCATATACCTCACTGACACTACCACAGCTACAGGCTAAGGCGATACGTACGCCTGCCAAAAAAGTGATATGATTTCTGTACTCAAGGTGTAAAATGCATGAAAACACTGCATTTGGCAAGCATAAAAAACAACCTCTGCACAAATGGTTCCAGGTATTGAACCAATCTGAAAATTTTACTGCTTTTTTCTCTGGCTTGGCACACATACAGTGATGGGAAAAATACCAAGAATCGGGCTTTAATGTTAAGCCATTCCCAGCACTGCACACTAGTGGGAAAAAAAGCTTTAAAGACTGCAATTCACATCCTATGTATGTATTACCCTGTTTATCATAGCAAACACTTGTTATACGACTCTGTTAAATACAAATATCAACATAAGTAAGTCACCCTACCATAAAATCTTATTTTGCTAGCAAATACCCAACATTGAAAGGCGTCTAACAAATCGGTGTAATCTTCTATATGTTTGGAAATATTTATTTTATTGTTAAAGATCCCGTATAATGTATAACTCATCTTATGTGTCACTTATTCAGTAGAGTGTGGTTGTGTAATTTGTAAAATGTAAATACAAAATACATACATATTAAAATATACAGTGTAGTCCTCATGTATTTGGACAGCAACACATTTTTTATGATTTTGGTTCGGAGGGCTTTTCCCTGCCTCGGATGGATGGATGGATGGATGGATGGATGGATGGGTTTGAAATAAAATACTCAGCCATACTCAGTGTTTCATTTCAAATCCATTTTGACAGTATAAAAAGCCAAACTAATTTTAAGTGTTGCTGTCCAAATTTTCATAGACTGTACTGTACAATTACGCATTTTCAAACTCACTGCACGTCCAAATAATGCCTCTATTATTTTCTTTTGCAACCAAACGGTCCTCCATCATACGATATGATGCCTCATACAATGAAAATGAAATTTCACCATTGCATGAACGAACCTTAAGTATTTCAGCAATGCATACTGCTGATGTGCCCAGATTATACACACAGTGTCCCAATAAAGACAAACAAGAATGTTTTCCTTTCGCACGCTGCATGGTTAGATGAACACCGCTTCAGTTCCCAAACCTCTCCTCAAGGGCACCTCAGCCATTCCTCGTATTTATTAAATTTCACCACCAGCTCAATTAATTAACTTAATTAGCAAAATAACTCAGTGATGTATTGATTAGCCTCATTCCAGGTGTACTCGGGGTCGAGTCACAAAATAACTGGGTGTATGTGATAGTGGCTACAAATATTCGGGTGACTTGAGGAGAGGTTTCGGAATGGCTAAGCAGTCACTTTTACAGACATAATATCATAGTTTTATACCTAAGTGAAGATCATTTTAACATTTTTAAGACTTTTGCAGAGTACTGTATAATATATATCTACATAAGCCTCCAGGCTTTATGAGTTGCCACAATTAAAATTTTTCATATTATGTCGTGTTCTTGAAAGAATGAAATGAAATGGATAATCTATCAGATCAGCAAAGAGGAGGCAACAGCAAATACCTGACTGACTGCCCACTCTGAATTTCTTATTAGACATTTTATCACAATGATAAACATTTTATAGGGGGGTGCAAGTTCACCTTTCACACGTTTCTATATCGAAGCAGAAACGTTTGTCTATTGACTCAGTCCTGCGTCTGATGCACAATTTGAGTTTCAACTCCACAGGGCCCTGCAAGGAATAATGAAAGAACAAGAACGGTATTACGGAAAAGAATTAAAAAATATTCCAATTAAAAAAGCCAGAAACATCCATTATGACAGGCAACCCCTGTGGCCTGTGCTACGAAGCGGGGTTACTGCCTTATCAGGGTAACTCGTCGGATTTAAGGTACCACAGTTTAAATCACTTCATATTCATGCACTTCCATTTTGCCCAGACTACCTTAAATCTGACAAATTACCCCGATAAGCCAGTAACCCCACTTCATAGCACAGGCCCCTGGTAAGTTTTAATAACTGAAACTTCAAAAATCTAGCAGCAGAAAAAAATAGTGGTGCTTGTGAGGAGCGAAAAGAAGGCGTCCCGAATGAATGATATCACATTCCCTTAACAGTGTGGCACACAATCATTACATGTAATTATGAATATTTAAAAATATAAATTATTATTCAATAACTTACCTGTTTGGTAACAGGCTTCTGCTCTACAGGAATCATAATGAGAAGCTTGCTCTCCTTGTAATACTTGCAGTAATATTTCACCCATGTAATACCCAGAGCCCCTTAAACATAAATGAAGAATTACATGTAACTCATGTGTACATGGATCGTGAAATCTACACTACAGAGCTAAAAACAAGAGCATTTGACTGTTCAGTTTACAGAGCAATAACATGTACGAGCCTCATTTACTGCTATTCAACAATTACAACGATTATACTGGAATTGGACCAAAAGGAGAGAAATATGCAGGTGGTTAAATTTCAATTAGGTAAAATATGAAAAATAAAATCGGCTGGTTTGCTGAGGACATTTGTGAAATGGATTACATTTCTCCTGTGAGTACAGGTAGCCTTCAATGGTGGGCTGGCCGGGAATTTTGCACATCTGAGGAGACCCTTTCATTCTCTTCATGAGCTCCTCCATCTCTTCCCGGGTGCTTTCAAAGTGGTTCCTTGTCTGAGAGACACATTGATTCAGAGGATGTCAGACAGCACTTGAGCTAAAGAAGTTTTTTTTTTTTTTTTGTCCTCCAAATACTGCAACCCATTAATAATAAGCACTCACATTTTGCAGGCTGAGCTGCAGCTCTTGCTTGTACGGCATGAAGTCTTGAGTTGTCTCAAAGGTGAGGCTATTCAGCGTCAGAAGACTCTGGAGGAAAGCTAAAACCTGCATTGTAGATGGCACATTTCTCTAAAGTCATCTGTGTAGTTTTATTCACATATAGATAACAGGTGGCACAGACAGGCTCCACTGAAATTGGGACATAAAACTTATTGCACTCACAGGCTCCACCACGTCGAATTTCTTCCTGTCTTGCACCTGCTGTATCTGGTAGACATACTCCACTGAGAACTCGTAGAAGTTTAACCTCTCTTTGTCGAGCTGCTCATCAGCCTGGAATTCGACCAACCAAAGAAAGTCAGGAAAGTGAACTGGGAAGGAAACCACATCGAGTTTTAATAAAAAGTACAACAGGATGGTATGTAAGGAGATGACATTCCCTGTGCTGCTGTACATCCTGCAATTCTGATCAGGCTTACTTAGCGGAAATGACCGGAATATGGTGGAGCATCAGTGATGTCTGAGGTCACTTTAGAAGTTTCATTCTAAGCTCTAAGCACTTAGTTCTTCTCTTGATAAACTAGGGATATTTTCAGATCTTTCAAGTCAGTTTGCCCACCTATCATTTAATCTGCTGCAAGAATCTCATCAAAATGAAGTGATGCAGGGAACTTTAATTTCCTCATTTTTAAAGTTCTCTGTGCCTACATGTTTACTAAACAGGCTGATCAGGATTCCACATACTTCTAAGTGAGTACAGTTAAATTCCATTTTCTGTAGCATTTGCTGGTATTTTCGAGAGGTATGTTTACATTTCGTGGGAATGTTTCTCTGTTCGGATAAGCAACTAGAAAGACTACTTAGTAGGTATAAATATACAAATATTCTGGTCACAAAATTTAGTCCCTTTTATGTTGTTTTAAACAAAAGTATTGGTAACATATTACTTTACGGGGTTACAAATAATGTACTAGTACACTCTTACTTAATTAATACAGAACCTAAGTCTTAGTTACCCACTGATCCCATGTTCGTTCACCATTAATCAATCGTAATGGTTCAGGTATTTCATGCAGTTACTATATTTGTTCATGATTTATACTTAGTAACTGAGTTACTAAGTGACTTGTGTCCCCTAAGGTGTTACCAAAGCACCTGCTCATTGAGAATAATGTAATGCAATAAAATAAGTAACATCCACAGTACAAAACCAATATTAACTCACCTCTTGTAAGTGCGTTTCCTTTTTTTTGGATGATAAGTTTAAATGTTTGTCCAACACAGAATAATATTTTTCGCTTTCTTTCTCAAACTTCTTTTTTTTCTCCTAAAACACAAAATCACTTTTTCAGTAAAAAGGTTCATTTGATCTCTTCAGACAGATCATTTAAAAAATGTATTCAAGTACAAATCCTGCATTTATGGAAAAAGCCAATATTAAAATAAACAGAAATAAATATACATTCTAAGTACTGTACGATTAAGAGAAAAAAAAATATATAGCATGTAATTAAGACTGTTGACAATAAGACTAAGAACTAACAGCCCAAAATGAGAACATTCAACTATCAAGGAACATTTATCCTGAACATTCAAAATGAAACAAATTTCAAAAGATATATTAATGATACCCTGAATGTGAACTTTTTTGATTTATATAGCTTTCAAAGAGTAAAACTGGACAAAACACTCAAATGTTTAAGCTATAATGATCATCTAATTGGTACAGTATGTGCATGTAATTACCAAACATATGTATACTGACACTCGTAGCTCAAAAGTTTCAGAAATTATGTGTAAAGCAAGAAAGGTCAGACCATTCCATTATGTATTTAGTAACAATACCAGATTTAGCCCTTTTTCAGTATGAGGCTGAACATAAACGTAAAGCATGACATGGAGGAGCTTTGCCTTCTGTTGTAAAAAAGCACGTTTAAAGGCAGGTGCATGAGCTCAGCAGCCCAGACACATGCGGAGCCGGTTCCGGACTGGGAAAAACCCCGGCACTGGTTCCGACACCGCAGTGGTGGAAACAGGGAATTGGTGTAAAATGTGGAAACTGAACTTACTACAGCTAGAGTGAAATCACTGACTTACATTTACAGTTCATTAAGAAAGCCAGCAGACAGAAATACGGAGCAATAGCATTACTTCTAAGGGCGCTGGTAAAAGTTTAACACTGCAAGAATGTATTTATGATTGTGAGCTTTTTCCACCATGTTGAACTGGCTCCAGCTAGAAAAGTTCTCTTGCCTGCCAGTCAGCTCTGCTTGGCCCACACAGTTAGGTTAGACGTTTGTCGTTCCCCGCCGTTCGGCAGAGAGGATCTGCACCTAATTAGCACTGACGTGATAGACTGCAATCTGGACTGCCCATGAACAGCAAGAAAACAGAATCAGGGCGTGTGGGAGGCACTCTCTTTAGATTTCTCTATCTTTATGCGATTTCTGACTCCAAGGTTCAATTCCGTATTACATATAAAACAGCAAAAAAACAAAACATTTATTGCATCTATAATGTGCAGTTTCTGTTAAGTGCTTGCAGCCAGCAAACATTCACTATTTAAATCATGTTTTTTTCCTCAGCAGTGAGACATTCCAATAATTTCTTTCTAAGATTCACCACTTCCCATCTAATGCACACCACCTGCTGGTGGTTCTCCATAACGTTACTGTGCATCAGCGCAATGAAAACAGGAAAACACACCAAACACACGTTAGCAAATACCACATTATACTGTTCTTTGGTCAGTAGATTTTATACATACATACACACGTACAAACATACATATATGAACAGTGCATACATACCAAAAACATCCACACAGTACTGTGCAAAAGTCTTATGCAGCCAAATTGACGTTTAAATGATCTTCGTGTTGATGGGAAACTATGATGTTATGCCTGTCAAAGTGTGTCAGCTTAGCCATTTCAAAACTTCAGCTAAAATCAACCCAGTATTTTCAGCAACCCTCCAGTACAGCCATGGATTTTGTGACTTGACCGCTAGCACACCTCGCGGAGCTGATCAATATCTCATTTACTTTAACTAATTAACTGATGAAATTTAATGAAATTAACTACATGGAATGGCTGAGGTGCCCCTGAGGAGAGGTTCGAACATAAGAAATTTACAAACGAAAGGAGGTCATTCGGCCCATCAAGCTCGTTTGGGGAGAACTTAACTAATAGATCACAGTTGTTAAAATCTTATCTAGCTCTGATTTAATGGAACCCAGGGTTTCAGCTTGCGCTACACTAGCAGGAAGACTATTCCATGCTCTGACTGCATGCTGTGTAAAGAAGTGCTTTCTCAAATCCATTTTTAAATAATCTCCTGTTAATTTCCACCTATGGCCATGAGGTTTAGTATTTAAACTAATATTGAAATAGCATTTGGCTGAACAGCATCCAGACCTATTAGAATCTTATATACCTGGATCATGTTCCCCCTTAGTCTCCTTTGCTCGAGGCTAAACAGATTCAGTTCAGCGAACCTCTCCTCATAAGACATTCCTCTAAGACCAGGAATCATTCTTGTAACCCTACATTGCACCCTTTCCAAGGCAGCAATGTCCTTCTTAAGGTATGGTGACCAAACCTGCACACAATATTCTAGGTGGGGTC
>JAODJX010000040.1:1340943-1361168 GCA_026776945.1 Isichthys henryi | reverse complement strand
TTAAGATATGGTGACCAAACCTGCACACAATATTCTAGGTGAGGTCTCACCAAGGAATTGTATAATCTTAGCATTACTTCCCTTGACTTATACTCCACACATCTGGAGATATACCCCAACATCCTATTGGCCTTTTTTATTGCTTCCCCACACTGGCGGGAATGGGACATGGAAGCATCAACATACACACCAAGGTCTTTTTCATGACCAGCTTCCTTTATTTCAGTGGGACCCATAAAATACCTGTACTTTATATTTCTTATATATATTATATTTGCTTCCTACATGGAAATTGGCACGATTGACATTGAGTTTTGGCAGGGCTACTGGCCAGGTGGTGCACAAATATAAAAGTTTTTTGACAATTATTGAGCAGCTCAGGGGCCTGATTGGTGTGATAGCACATTTGTCTGGATCAGTTGGAAAACCTAAGAATAGCTAATTATGCAAATTAACCAACAAAATCTGGATATGATTGTGCCCCTTTCTGGATTGTGCCCAACCCTTAAATTTATGAGGCTCTAAGGGAAATGATGAAAATATTAGTTGTACTGCTTTTGCAGGATTAGGGACACATTCAGTTACTGTAGTGCCTCCTATTGACCAGTTGGTGCCAAATTTGAAGGGTCCATCCACAGTCCCCTACTACAGTACAGCTTCAAGTTTGATGCATGAGATATAGCTGTCTGATAGAAATGGGTGTGGCAATGGTATAGTTTGGGCGTGGCTGGTGCCGGTACCTTACTTGAAGCTTAAGATTTTGTGATTATTTATAGTGGCAGTCCAGATACCAGATTCCAGATACCAGATTTTTATAGGCTGGGCAAAACTACTAGGATGAGTTTGAAAAAATCTGTTTTACAATTGTATAAAATAGGACTAGATGCAGAGAGGTAGCAACAAGCTTGATTTGATTGGCTGCTGGAGGCCAGAGTTTTATGGCATAAGACTGTAGTATTATATGGCTGACTTCAGGCCTGGTCACAGAACATATGTGCCAAATTTCACTTGGATTGGCCAAGGAGGTCGAGAGGTATAGGCAGCTTTCATTTGTAGCACCCCCTATAGACAAAATGTGGCCAGTCTTTTACCGTGCCGCCAGGATAGCTCTCCGAAGAAGGATTACAAATCCGGTGAAGATTGGCTAGGGCATCGCTGAGTTACAGCTGTCCAAGTAAAATCGGTGTGACTAAGGTACGGTTTGGGCGTGGCCAGTGGAATTTTTTATTATTATTTTTTTTTTTACAAATTTTCATCCGGCCATGAGTCTGATTGTCTGACAGCACATTTGTCTGAACTGGTCAGAAAATGTAGAACTAGCTTGCAAAAATAGGTTTTGGGAATTATGCAAATTAGTCAAAAAAAATTGTGGGCAGAGCTTAATATTGTGATGTGAAAGACGGCAGGTCAGGGGCCAATATATCTGTGGCAAAAAGAATTAAGAAGTCTAGGCCTGAATATAGAATAAAAAAAAGTTAAACCCCATACCTCCCCCCCCCCAAAAAAAAAAAAAAAACCATCACAGGCTCACAGGCAATATCCTCCCTGGCTGGACAACGAGGGAAGTAGTGCCTTGAGTGCGACAATCAGCCATGGATAGTGCCCACATCAATGGCATCACACGCCTCTTTCATGCCCTGCAGGAGACTCATGCACACATACAACTGGACGTCATACATGCTCCACCACCATACCAGAAATAACTCTTCAATAGGATTGAGAAATGGAGTGTAGGGAGGAAGGTATTGAACACAATATTGTGGGTGGTTACCAAAGCAGTTAAGACCCATAGTTGTATCATGGAACCTGACATTATTCCATGACGGCTCTGCGTCATCCATGTGGTAAAAGGATTTTGGGGACCTGTCCAAAAATGTGGTCATATTTTATCAGACATTTGCCTTCTCCCTAATACTTGTCCTTTCCCTCCAACTTTTCCTCCACCTCTCACCCTCCCCCTCCACCTTCGTCTTTATCCTCGCCCTCTTGCTTCTGTGTCTGCTTCCATTATTCTTGTAAATAGGTGGTCACATGCTGTTTTTGCATTACATCCTGGTTTAAGATTTGCCAGTTAAGCAAAGTGGTTTTTGGCCAGGTAGCACATGTATTGCCCAGTTGGTTCATGGTGTGGCATTTTGAATGGTAGTGTTCTGAAATAGCAGAGATGTGACTTTATGTCGGACACCTGTGACCTATGCAGAGAACTGTGCACAGTGTTTTGCAAAAAGTGTCATGCTGAATTGCAAATTAGGCGCAAAATAGAAAATGCGTTTAGCGCTTTGGAGTGTTATGCTAAGGATTTGCTCTCTGAGTGCCAGTTTCAGTAACTGTCAGTTTCACATTTCCTGTGCTGTTGATTTCTTATTTTCTGCTCTAATTATAGTATAGGTTTCATCCACTAGGTGGTGCTGTTACGCAGTAAGGGAAAAATTTTGAAATGTTGGACTTGTCACTATAGCATTTTGTTTTTTTGTTTTTTTGTTTTGTTCTGTGTTCACATGAAATGACACCAGCACCCCAAAATAACAGAGGATGAACAAGTCATGTTGATAGTTATTTGTTAGTTATTGGGGGGATTAATTGTGATCAAAATGGGGCACAGCCTTTTATCTACACAACTCCTACCGTATCTTGCCCTCCATAGCTTGTGGGTTACAGTACAGGATCAGCCAACATGCGGGAAACTGGAGCCTTGCTCAAGGGCCCACTGACATGTGAATGTTCAGCTGAGGCTACAGCTCAAATCAGCAATCCCCCAATCACATGCACAGAGACTCAGCTTGCTGATCCACGTAATGCCAGATATTCATCGTTACCTCTGTCACATAAACAAACGCCAAAACATCCCTTCTAGCGTTAACTACTGCTGCTTTAAAAAGAAAAGGTAATTTTAATGTATTTGACTGCTTCACATGGGTAACATTGATTCACAATGAATACAGTATAATGAAGATCAGTATAAAACACCATAGTTACAGCTGCAGTCCCTGTCATGCTTGCATAGGTGACTACATTACAGTCAAGTATGTTGTAAATATAGTTATGAGTGCAGAGATTTGTGCTGTAAAGTTTTGTTTTATCTTTATTTCAATGTTTTGAAGACATATCGGTTACGACGTGTATACTTATCCAAAAACAGCAATGTTGGTGTCCATGTTCTGGAATGTATTTTTATTACAATAATGAAAAACAAGTACAAACATTAACATAAAATATACAATAATGAAAATATAACACTTTTAAAATGGTTCATGGTTACAGCCAAGATGAAGCAGTTTCTCAAACATGGCTCTGATGTGACAAGCTGCAGTGTATGCAGGTATAATTCAACCGTGCAATTTTTGTGCACCTTGTGCCAATTTTGTAGTGTACTATTTAGTAAATCATATTTACAGTCGAGAATTTGAACAGTACTACAAAATCCACTAAATCCAACTCATTGTATACAGCTCTGCAAAAAAAAATTTAAAGACAACTCCATATTTAAAAAAAAAATGCGGTTTTAAATCCTGGTTTTTGTCCTGGTTCCTCTGGCAAGAGGCTACATGGCTGGCTGCTTCCAGGCTCAACGTTTCTAGACAGCAGAACACAAGAACAACAGAAGAAACTGGCAATGACCAAAAACCAGCCAGTTTAAGAGTGGAAGCGACTTTCTAATGCGAGAGGTGACCGTCAACTTATCCAGCAGTGCCATGACATTAAGTGACCTTCAAAAGGAATGGGGACCATTAAGTGCAGTTGTGAAGTGCACTGCTAGGACAGTTTGTTTTTCCAGAGCTGTAATTCACTCAATAGCGGATAAGTGGACATTTCAAACACAGCCCTTGTCTGGAGTAGGGACTGACAAAGGGTTCTGTAACTGCCTCAGAGGAACTACAATCAGACCAAGCTCCTGCAGTGAGAACATGACAGAAGTTCTGGTTCCAGAAAAATGTTCTGGTTCTTGAAAAAAGTTCCTGCTGTGTAAAGCACCCCTAGGGTCTGCATTTCTCTAGAGCTGTGCTGCAGAGATGTGCCAAATGACTTTGCCTTTTCTTGTACGGTTGAGTAGTCCATTGGCTGTTTTTTTGATATGATACTAAAAATACGTTTTAGATATAGCAAGATTTGTAACGAAAACAATATATTACCTGGAAAGCCTCATTACCCCTCCCCCCATCTAATACCTACTCCTCCCACACCCCCCAAACTCTACAATCTCTAGCTCCCCTATACATTCTCCCTGCCACTCCAAAAAATCTTTAATAAAAGCATAACTTTTTTAATCAGAGTCACCAGATCTGTGTCTGTGACTGTCCTTTGATGTATCACTACTGCAATTTAGTTGTAATTTATCACAAAATGAAACTGGTTTTAGGTCATAACCTATACAATGTTCCTGAGCTTTGTCTCAAAGTTGGAGCTCTCTGCAATTTGCACTGCTCTCTGCCTCAACATAACACTGTAAGATTTATATTTAATACAACCCTGTAGTGTATAGGGCATAAATGGTATAGAGGATACATGGGTACATCAGAATCAGGTGTTATTAGCCAATAATTAAAGCAAACAAAGAAGTTGATGCAGTGTGTCTGCTCCAAGTACACACAGAACAAAACAAAAAGTACTAAAGCTAAACTAAACTAAGCTAGTTTATATAATAAGGGCCCAGGTGCAATAGTCCAGAGGTAGATTGTGGAGGTGGTGTTGTTCTTACAGGTATGTCTTGCTGTGGAGGTTCTGAAGGACCAGAGCCGTCTCCCTGAGGGGAGAACTTGGAGAGTTCATGGCCCGGGGTGGGAGGGGTCAGTGATGAAGTTGTCAGCACGCTTCTTGTTCCCGTGAATCAGTGAGGGTGAGGTTGTCACCAATAACCTTCTCTGCTGCTCAGATAACACGCTGAATGGTTGACTGGTGACAAAAATCAGACAGTCACCTCTAAAAAGCAATTCTCTCATAATTATTAGCTACACCTTAATACTAAATAAGCAAGGAAGATGAAAAAAGCTTGTAGGACTAACATAACATGAAAGTAATTTCATGCAAAACTACAGCACCGCTGTACAAATGAGACAAAAACAAAAAACAAATGAGAATTAACAGGTCATTTTGTTAGGTACTGGGGTGATCAATACTGGGTTTTACTGGGTGGTCCAAAAATACTGGGAAAATTTCATTTTTATTTAAATTTCACCAGTACATATAGGGAAATGACAGTAATATCATAATACCTTGATTCACATGAGCATATCGAGCTATCAGAAGAGTACACAATGGTTCAATAATATACCATATACTGTTCCACAGTGTCATGCCCAGTAGGAGGGACACCCAGATTAGGGAACGAGCAGTGATGTCAGAACATGGCTAGAGCTGTCAACACGCAACCTGTGTCCCTCCACTGTCCATTGTCTCTGCCACCGTCCCACCTCCGCCTACCCTGCAGGAGGGCAACAAGGTGAATGCAGTCTGTGCCCTGCTGCACTCCAGAAAACGTTAGGGGAAACTCCAGTATTTAGTAGACTGAGTGCCTTAAAGAGCAATCATGGATTCCTGCAAAAGACATCCTCGACCCTGATCCTTTTAAAATACAGCTGGCTTTCTTTTGAAATTGGCCAGTGTAAATGTCTCTGCGTTTAGGTAGTATTGCACTGTTGGCACACTATGCCATCCTAACCACCCATTGCAAGTCCTTCCTGTTCTCTGTTGTGCAGCTGATGAACCAGTTGGTCAGGAAGTTCTCCATTTTTTACCAGTAGAAGTTGGTCTACAGGCGATGAGTGAGCGTGCCTCAACTTCCTTAGGAAATAAAGCCTCTCTTGGGCCTTCCCCACCTGATGAGAGATGTGTGTGGTCCAGGTGAGGTCAGTCGAGATGTGCACACCAAGAAACTTGAAGCTCTCTACCCTCTCTACCTCCTCCCTGTGTATGCCAAGGGCAGAGAGCTCAGTGTGTTATGATTTCCAGAAATCCATTATTATTTCCTTGATTTGCAGTATTTAAGTCCAGGTTATTGTGACAACACTATTCTGCTAGATGCTGAGTAGATTGTCTCATTATATATTAAGAAAATATTAATATTGCCCTTCTACATTGCAAGCATTTATGTGTAATAAATTGAATTCCCAAAATGAATTTTCTACGATACCTTCCAGTGGAATAGTTTACTTCAGAGGAAATTCCATCAGAGCAACGAAAAGTTGAGGACTACATTGGTATGCTGAGAGCATCCCCGACATCTGCCCCACATTCTGGCTTATTCTTCCGCTCCACCTCCTTCCCTGTGCTCCATCCCTTTTCTCAGGCATCTGCTGGCGAGTCACATTAGAGGGCTGCGATCACCACAGCAAAGTGGGAGATCCTTACGCGGGGAAAGCAGATCAAACACCTTTATTCCCCATGACCGGCTAGCCCAGTCATGGCCTTCTTCAGTTGCCTCTACTCATTCTTCAGAAGGGCAAAAGTAAGTAGCAGTATATTTTTATGCCAGTAAAACACAGAAAAACTTGTTGTGTTGCTAGGCATCATGTTTGCTGGTGAATTTAATTTCGCGGCATTAAATATGTTCCATGCAAGTTGTTAGTTATGTGGTCTGTTTACTGGGCTTGTAATTATGTGCTGTGTATTGAATATTTTGGTTCTGAAGAAAGGACACATTTGCTAATTTTCAACATTTCTCTAAATGTTTCTATTTTTTTAAATTCTTATCCTATTTCAATGGATGAGTCCTGATGGGGCAAAATAGGCAATGGAAAGGCAGCATAATAGGGGTCTTTATAAAGCTCATATTTTTTTCATGTTAGGCGTATGTGGAACATGTGACTCCCAAAAGTAAGCACATTCCTGGCAACGTTAAGTAGGAGTAGGAATGGAGTGAATGCAAGCCTGTTCCTGGCCAAAGTACTCACAAGTAAGGGTTGGTTAGCCCACAGTTGCTGTAGCAACTGAATTTAAAAACTGCTATTGATTTAGAATACAACACACATAACAGGCAGTGTCTGAAATAGATAATACCATCACTGCATCAAGTGTGTAATCAATGAACTGTACAACTGGCTGAGAGACTACTGAAATAAATGTAAACAGTAGTTCTTTTATTTATTATTAATTAGCTTCAGACCACAGAAGTGCATTATTTGAATTCAGGGAGAACTGCTACGTTTCCGAGACTGTAGCTAAGTGTTTAAATATAGAAAGTGAACAGAAATAAACCTTGTGTTCATTCATATTATTTTACATTTGGTCTTATGCAGTTCCCCCCCCCCCCCAATTTACCATGCTTTTGCATTAGACAGCCCAACAAAAAGAACGCTTCTTGCCATTTCTTATCAAAAATAAATTCAAAACTTCACCAATCACAGGACAACACACATCAAGTTAATATGTACAAAATAATATAATGTAAATTCATTTTCTAGAACTCAGCCCCTTTCACAATTTTTTTACTGCAGAGAACCCCAAACCCATTTTTACTCTAATTAAACATTTAGACATTAAAGGCACGAGAATAATTATACATTATCTTTTTAGGACCTGCCCTTGCCATGGAATCATAAAGATGCAGGTAGAGTTACATAAATGTATTTATATTTCTTGTTTATATTTAATTCTGAAATTCTGGAGTTAAACATGAGGCCTTTAAATGCACGCCTAATTTATAACACTTGAAATGGCATGTAGTGCCATACTGCAAGTCTAGGTTTTGTTATGAAAGAGACACATCGATCTATCTATCCATCTGTCTTTCTGTCTGTTTGTCTGTCTGCCTTCCCATCAAATCATTCAATATGTGGAAAACATAAAAACTAAAAGGGAATGACACTACAATGGGAACAATCATGCTGTCTTCATATGCTGAATAATTATCCATCCGTCCATTCAGACCCATTGTCACAGGTGTATAAAGTTAAGCACCTAGTCACGCAGTCAGGTTTACAGACATTTGTGAAAGAATGGGTCGTTTCTGAAGAGCTCAGTGAATTATAGCGTAGCACTGTCGTAGTATACCACCTTTGCAATAAGTCAGTTTGTGGAATTCATTCCCTGCTAGATATTCTATGGTGAACTGTAAGTGGTATTATTGCAAAGTGGAAGCATTTAGCAACAACAGAAACTCGGCCACAAAGTGGCAGACCACGTAAAGTGACAGGGCGGGGTTGCAAAGTGATGTAGCGCAGAGTGCGCAAAAGTCGCTAACTCTCAATAACAGCAGAGTTCCAAAGTTCCTCTGGCATTAACCCCTGCACAAACACTGTGCACTGGGAGTTTGATGGAATGGACTGCCTTGGCTGAGCAGCTGCATGCCAGCCTCATATCACCAAGTGCAATGCCAAGCGTCAGGTGGAGTGGTGTAAAGCATGCCACCACTAAAGTCTGGAGGAGTGGAAATGTGTTCTGTGGAGTGACAAATCACGCTTCTCTTTTTGGTGGTATGATTGATGAGTCTGGGTTTTCGGATAGGAGAATGTTACCTACCTGACTGCACTGTGCCAAACGTAAAGTTTGGTAAAGAAGGGATAATGGTGTGGGGTTGTTTTTCAGGGGTTGGGTTTGGCCTCTTTGTTCCAGTGAAGGGAACTCTTAATGCTTCAGCATATGAAGACATTTTGGACTTCTATGCTTCCAGTTTTTGGAATTCTACGCTTCCAGTTTTTTGGGAACAGTTGGGGAAGGAAGGCCCTTTTCTGTTCCAACATGACTGTGCCCAAGTGCACAAAGCAAGGTCCACAAAGACATGGTTGAGTTTGAGCTTGGTGTGGAAGAACTTGACTGGCCTACACAGAGCCCTGACCTCAACCCCATCAAATACCTTTGGTATGCACTGGAGCAGAGATTATGAACCAGGCCTTCACGTCCAACATCAGTGCCTGACCTCACAAATGCTCTTCTGGATGAATGGGCAAAAATCCCCACAGACACACTCCAAAATCTTGTGGAAAGCCTTCATAGAAAAGCTGTAGAAGGGGGACTAACTCCATATTGATGCCTATGGATTTAGAATGAGATGTCGTAAAAGTTTGCGTAGGTGTAATGGCCAGGTGTTCCAGTGCTATTGTCCATATAGTGTATATTTGTTTGTCATGCCCACTTTAGGCTAAGTATTTGTCCAGTTTCCAATCCGCATTCCATGACTATTAAGTCTGTCTATAGCTCTGCACCTTCGCAAATTGTCATGTTCTTAATGCACCCGGTTTTCAGTTACCTCCTTGTGGAGTACTGAGTGATCTGCTAAACTGAGCAGTTGATCAGGGGCGGCATGGTAGTGCAGTGGGTAGCACTGTTGCCTCACACATTTAGGATTAGATTTGGAGTCCCCTCCATGGCTTCCAGTGCTGCCGTGGAGTTTTCCCCACAGTTCACAGTTCAGAAACATGCTGAGGTTAATTGGAGGTATCAAATTGTCCATGGTTGTGACTGGTGTGTGAGTGTGACCTGTGATAGATTGCTGCCTTCCACCCATAGGCTCCATTCCCCAGTGGCACTGAATAGGACAAGCGGTTACAGAAAATGGATGGATGGATGTTTTGTGGTCTGGTTTCTGTATATGACTCTTGCCTGCCTTTCCTATTCTCCTGGTTCTTCTTCTTGTGATTTGAATTTGGTCATTTCCGCTGTATTACACATATTGACATTGTGACTTTCTGCCTATGTTGTATTTGCATTAGAACTTCGAGTCATTTGCATTTCTTTCCCTTTACTAGCTTTTCAACTCTTTGCCTGTTCAAATCCTCTCCTCTCATTCATTTAAATCTCATTCGAGAGGAAAACTGGGACATGAACAGGATTGCACCGGAGAAAATATTGATTTTGTTTGATTCAAAAATGTACCGATCAGCCGTAATATTTAAACTACTAACAGGTAGATTGAATAGCATTTATTATCTCGTTACAATGGCACCTGTCAAGGGTGTCATTATATAGTAGGCAAGTGAACAGTCAGTTCTTGAAGTTGATGTGTTGGAAGCTGGAAAAATGGGAGTGTAAGTGTAAGGATCCGAGCAATATTGACATAGGCCAAATTGTGTTGGCTAGATGACTGGGTGAGAGCATCTCCAAAATGGCAGGTCTTGTGGGGTGTTCCCAGTATGCAGTGTTCAATACCCACCAAAAGAGGTCCAAGGAAGACCAACCGGTGAACCAGCGACAGGGTCATGGGTGCCCAGGGTTCACTGGTTTAATCCCACAGGATTTGCAGAAAAAAATGAATGCTGGTTATAATAGAAAGGTTTCAGAACACACAATGTATCACAGATTACTGTGCATGGATCTGCGTCACTGCAGATAGGTCACAGTACCCATGCCGCTCCCTGTCCACCACTGAAAGTACCAACAATGAGCATGTGAGCATCAGAACTGGACCTCGGAGTAATGGTGCCAATGAATAATTTTTTAATGTTTATTGTGGATGGCTGGGTGAATGTGTGACGTTTACCTAGGGAAGATATGGCACCAGGATGCACAATGGGAAGGAGGGAAGCAGGCAAATGCAGTGTGATGCTCCCAGCAATGTTCTCCTAGGAAACCTTGAAGTCCAAATACACCCCTTCATGGCAACGATATTCCCTGATGGCAGTGGCCTCTTTAACCAGGATAATGTGTCCTGCCACACTGTAACAATTCTTCAGGAATGGGTTGAGGAACATGAAAAAGAGTTATTGGTATTGATTTAGCCTCCAAATTCCCCAGATATCAGTGCCATTGAGCATCTGTGGGAAGTGCTGAACAAACAAGGCTGATCTATGGAGGCTCCACCTTGCAGTTTACAGGACTTAATGCATCTCCTGCTAAAGTCTTGATGCCAGATACCACAGGACCTTCAGAGGTCTTGTGGAGTCCATGCCTCAATGGGTCAGCGTTGATTTGGCAACACCAGAGGGACCTACACAGTAATAGCAGGTTTCAGTGTTAAGCTTAATTGGAGACACCCTACTGACTGGCTGAACCTGCCAACCACCAGTGTTACAATTAGGATAAAAAGTGCATTAACCAATTTTACAAGTATGCCCTTTGTTTTTATGAAGTATGAAGGAACTGTGAGGTAGACAAAAGGAAAGCCTATATTTGAATGGGAGCATTTACGCAGAAGCATAACATCCATCCATCCATCCATACACCGGTCAAGGTCTAAGTTTTTGTAGTAGTTTACTCATTTGTCACATATGCTTATTCAGAATGATCTTAGTTGTGCTTGCACATTTCAGGTTATGTAATGCAGTAATGTCACCTGGCTAGACCATTTTCAAATTAAACTTTACAATGCAATTTGACTGATTGAACATCAAAGTTAATCATAAAATAATCTCAGTGGTGATTTTAGGGATTCTGACGGCCCTAGGAAAGGAACTCCATGGGGCCCTACGACTCACCCTCCCCCAAAATGGTAACATTCATTATCATTATTAGTAGTCTAAATGAATAATATCAAAAAAGAGAATTTAATGAACACATCTTTTCACTTTTGTGAAAAACTGAATACACAATGCAGATTTGTTGGATCAATGTGCTGCGTAATCAGCTGCTCTTGGGAGCCCCGTCCAGTTTGGGGCCCCACATATTTGCCTGCCTTGGCTGCCCCTGTCACTCCGCCTTTGACTATTGTTTTACTAGAACCTTGTAATACACTGGTTTGATCTGTTGACATCACGTCGAGATTTAATCCAATACCTCAAATAATCGAAGTAGTTTTCTATCAGAAAATCTAGAATTGAACATTTCTTCATAAAATAAATATATAATAAATATTTTTGTTGTGTTTTCGGAGACAGAAAAAAAGGAACTTCGTTTCCCAAAATTCATTGCAGGGCTGACTTTTTTCATCATTGAGATTGCAGTGCCAATAAGGAAGCGTCAAACCGTAAGTTTTAAGTGAATGAGGAAGAAAAATTGAGAGAAGATGGGTTACATGTATGGAATATCGATATCTAAGAGAAGGGCTGTAAACGTAAAAATTTACTGACTGTAACCATAAGGTTGATAAGAATTACTTTTGAATTAGCCGCAAAAGGAGAATTTGCGAAAGTACTTTTGGAGCATGGATCGCAAAGCATGGGGAGGCATTAGGCGAAGATCACTGACTCTGAATATTAAAGAATCAACCTTTAAAGCGTTCAGTACTTTGAGGATTAAAGCGAAGCAGAAAGCCGTAAGAGGTAACGAGTCCAGAATTTTACTTCTTTAATTTTTCTTCGATCATATAATTTTACTGAAGTTAATTATAGTGTCCGCTATCCGGCGGCAAATTCAAGTCATTGCTGCTGGCTCATTACTATTATTAGACTGCTATTCATATGCTGCTAAGAGTCTTTTTTTGCCTGCGTTTGTTTAAATTAAGACTAATTATATAACTATATCACGGGAGGGGGGCGGGGGATTATTGTATGGTATAAACATTAATAAGTGCCGGATAAAAAAGAAGCTAGTTCCTCGAAATTTCGGGACACATTTTAATATCAGTTAGTGTCAGAATTAAATTTAAAAGATCGTTTCGATCTTGATTTTAATAATAATATACTTTTTGGTGAAGCTGCCTCTTTCATAAACGGCACTAATATTAAATAAAAGTCTTAGTCCAATAATAACTGCTTAACCGAAACGTTCAGTGTGTTAGGGAAATGTTTGGGTGTTTTTTTTATTTTGTTATTTTGTTTGAATAATTGTAAGGTAAGGTTTTTAAAAAATACTTAAACCGAATGTGTGTAATGTATAATACATATGGGACTTGACACAGAGAGGTCATTCACCAGACACTGCAAGCATGCTGTACACTGCCTTACTTGTTTTTGCAGCTTCTTATGTACATTCAATGCCTACTTCTCATTCCCCAGTAATTTCTTATTAATATCTAGGGATGTGTAGCATGGCTGAATGAGGCCTATTGATAATAGGCAATGCAAACAAGGTGATTAATGCACAAGTTCATGACAGCGTGGGCAGCAGCCTTTACAATTATGTGAGTATTCGTTTGTCCGTTTTGCAGTGAATTTGACAAAACTATTAGTGAAACATTCTCTTGCTGGTGAGATTTACACTTGGAAAATGTATTTAGTTTAATAGGCCCATGCTTATCTCATAATGAAGCCACAGCAGTTCATTTCTCATCTGAGAAAGGTGACACTGAGCATGTTATCTGCATTGCTGCTTATGAAAATTAGATAATTTATCTTTAAAAATCTTTAATATTTTATTTTTTCTTCTTTTCACACCATCAATTGGCTATGCTCCTTTGGCTCAGCGTATTGGTGTTTTATTTCATGCTTTCCTTATCAGAATCTTTAAACCTTTAACCTCAGCCTTTTTAAAATCCTTAAACCTCATTGCAGGAGAAATTCATAAGAAATAAATTAATTTTAAAGACATTAAGCAGTATGCAGTATACTCCTTAAATGCATTTATCCTGTATCCAGGGGCAAATCATTTTATTGTCACTGTGCAGCTGTGATTATATTAGTACAATTAAGTTAAGTGTATCATCATTATTATCATAAAAGTTTATAAATAATAGGGTAATCCCAGCATTATTTATGTGACATTTAGAATCGTATTAGCAAACAAAATGTCTCAGGGCATGGACAGGCTTGGTGTCTGTGAGGCGTTTTGCATATTCATGTGATCCCTCGCGTCGAGTATAGACACATTTTCCTGCTAACATTCACTGCATCATCGTTGGAAGAACTGTAGCAAAAACTGTTGGAAAAACTGTAGCGATTGTCTTCGATTTTCTTAGCTGGGGCTCAAGTTAGCTCACTTGTTTTGTTTATTGCTTTGGCCTCTGCCACTCCTGAAGTTGAAAATACTGTTTTGTGCTTCATTGCTTTTTGCAGATAGATAGATGCCCTAAAAAGAGAAACACTGGACTTTTTAAATTGCATCTCTCACAGAATTATGTTGCGGTGCGAAAGTATTTTATTCAGTGTCGATGTGATTGTTTTATAGTTCGACCTGAAAGAAGGCCTCATTTGTTTATTCTGGCTTTAAAGCCACACTTCTTTAGTTTTGCCGTGACATGATTGTTCCTATCCAGAGCATTCATATGAAACACTGAAGCACTTTGCTCTACTTTAAAGTCGTAAATCATCAAATTGTTTTCGCACATGAACATCAAACATATATCATATGTAACTTAAGTACTTCTTTACATTTAACAGAAAACAAAAAAAGCGGATTATTCAACTGTTGGTGTAACTGACCTTTCTCTTACACTGTGAATTTGTTTGTACATGTGCACACACACACACACACACATACACACACATATATATGTATGGTGAATGAATTGGTAATTCTCAATTGTTTTCTTGACCCTTCCTTTTTGGCATAGATCTTTGGAACCTTATTGACATGTGGAGCGAAACAATACACTGAGGAAGTAGAGTTCAGGGTAGCTCTTCCTGGACTGCATACCTCACAGCAAACATGCAGACATCTGGATTGAGGGGAAATCCCATTGGCTTTCATTCTGAAAAGGAAAGGAAAAGGGGTGGGACGCAAGGAAAAAGGCAGAGCCCAGTATTATACTTTCTGTTCAGTCAAAAATGTATTATCAGCCATTGAAAGACACAAACATTAAGAACGTATATAATTTGTTTATTCTAATACATTCACCAGAACACGTGGACTTGAGGGTAGATTAAGGAACATAGTAGTTCATATAGGAATACTAACAAAATTAAAACTGGTGAAGTTTCAGAGTAATTCTGTTTTGTGTATCACCACTGAATTTTCCTCTGTTATAGACATTTAAACTTATGTTTGAAAGCCAGGACTTACTTTAAGTATTGTAGTAGTTTTTTAATTGGCTAGAGGCTGATGTATAACTTCATCTCTCATCATTTTGTACACATACCAAATATAGCGTTCCTTTTATGTTTTAAGCTGACGCCCATTGTGTTTTGTTGTAACCAATAAGGATAACACTATATCGGAAGCTGTCATCTATAATGCACCATAGATTCCTTCATAATGTATTATAATGGTCCGTATAAGAATTAAGGTTGCTTTGTACTGTATTGTGAAGGTATCTAGAGTGCATTATAGATGAGTTTCATAAAACAATCATAATGCACAACAAAACATGGCAATAATGTGTTATGCATTTTTATAGATATTTATAGCCTTGTTTATAATGCTTTATAAATGTGTTATGAATGTGTTTATAGATTCCTGTAGACATGAAGTTCATAGAAAGTGTTGCCACAGTAAGATCTAATGTTAGCCCTTTAAAATGGAGATAGACTATTGAACACTCTAACCTCATTGAAATGAGAGGCTGAAATTACAAATCACACGTTGATTGCATAATGTGATGGTTGTGTAGCATGACAAGGGAAATATTAGATAAGATAATACTGAGAAATATTGCTATAAATACCATCTATGCTCCAACCACTTCTCCAGTGCAGGCAGATGGTGAGCTCAGAGCCTGTCACAGGGAACATAAAATCACACTATGACCACATGTTGTTGGGCCACAGGGGGAAGGTATATGTTGCAACCTTGTACAACACCAGGAGAAGGTACAAACAAACAAAGTGTAGGCGGAATGCAAATGATCTCTGTGTGTGACGAAACAGTGCCACCTTCCTGATAGAAAAACTTCACTTCTCTGCTTTGACTACCCTGTATAAATTAGTATCTATATTGAGAAATACATGCGAACAGTCACTTTCATTATCAGTAATGGAAGTTTGTGTTTGCATGTTTATGACCTGCGTGTTTTTCACAAAGTAACAGCACACGTGAAACCCAGTACCCATTACACAAGACCTGGAAACTCCTGACAGAGTGACTCTTAAACTCTTTATGTAACTTCTGATAAAAAAAGTTTATTTGTAAATGGGAACTGTATTTATCTGTAATGGAAATCAATGTCTTTATCGGTGTCACCTATTATAACTTTGCCTGAAGCCATTCATACCTTAAAGAATGTTTTATAATTTAAGTTTTAGTAGTTACCTCTGATGAATTTGTTTACAACACAACATACTTTTTAGTGTCTTTCACTCGACTTCTTCGTTTTACTTTGGGTATCAAATTTGCACAGTATTATGGAGTGAAAAACAAATAGCTCATAGCTTATAAATAGCTTATAGAGCTGTATTTGTTTGCTTTTTCACATTTTCATTTATGTGTGCAGTGATTATATAGGTATTTGGGATTGATATATGTCTAGGCTGATTTCAGACCTGATTAGTACACGCAGTTCTGCAAATATGTATAGCATCTGTTGCATCTGTTTCGCAGGTGCCTAATGCAGCAAGCATACAAAAAATAACAAAATTAAGACATTCATTTACAAGTGCTTTAAAGTATACGAGTAACTTAAGTATCATTTGATAGTATGTTAACAGGGCAGTGCGGGGACTCGGTGGGTAGCTCTGTTGATTAGCACCATTGGGGTTTGGAATTAGAATTTTGCCTTTTCCCCATTGTGTAAAGTTTACATCTCCCCCCTGTGTGGACTGGGATAGGCTCCAGGATCCCCAAAACCCTGAGCAGAGAAAGTGGTTGGAAGATGGATGGATGGATGGATGTATGGATGGATGGATGGATGGGCGGATGGATGGATGAACGAAACATTCTGAAGTTGTTAAAAGTAGACATTTCCATGCTGCTTCATATGAAAGATATGGCTGTATAAGAGTACATTTATAAATTAAGAGTCACGCACAAATGTAAAATGTTACAATCATAGAATACTTATATGTATAAAACATGCATGAATTGGTGTCGCATAAACTGCGTGAGATTGTAATGGACCTGCTTCCCGATCAGAGTATCCGCTGCCTTGTGCCCCTGTGCCTCCTGGAAAAGGCTCCATGCTCATTACAACCCTGCACAGGATTCAGGGACTAACATTATCTTTCACTCCAAACACTCAGAAACCTCTCATCCAGTGAAACCGGCTTCATTATTGATGAAGATTGTGCATCATTACATCTGTACAACTGCAAGGGAATCCATGTCAATGCAAAGTTTACATCGTTCCTTGATAATTTCACAGTCATTTTGCATGCCTTTGAGAGAGAGACTGAAGCAGTAAAATTGTCAGTGTTCATTTTAAAACCTCACTTGTGACATCGGTGATTTGTGATGTGTTTAAGGTGTGAAGCTGTGGGATGTGCAGGAGGTTTATTTATCAGTTTGTATAATTATATGTCTGCCTTCTGTCTGTGTTTGCAGTTTAAGTATGGGAAACTGTTTCAAGATGCTATCAGCCATACTTCAATGCTTATATATTTTTTTTGGAAAAATAACAACAACAAAAAAACCAAGCCAAAAAATCTCAGTTCAAGTGTGACTACAAGATCTGTCAAAAGATGGAAAGATACATGGCGTATTCCAAAAGTTACATACAACCTTTTTACATTAGAGTTTTATTTCCCTGGAATGAAATAAGATAACACTCCTTGCAAGTGACACACCTTTTCCCGTCTGTTCGTCTAGAGTATCCATGAGAAATTCCCAAAAGGACCTCAGTTCGTCCTCAAACTATATGCATAGAAAGGAAGGAAATGTCTGTCATGGATAATAGTTTGTGATGAGGGAAAATTTGCGATTTCGGCTGCGCATTTGTTATGACAGTCCAGCCAAAAAGGGAAGTGACTGCACTGTAAAGTTGGGTTGAGGATGTGGGATGCAGGTTTAGTCTTCTTAGAAACTGTAGCACAAGTTGCTGTGATATCAATTTTGTTAACCTTATGTATGAACTTTCCTTTAAATCTTACTCCAAAGCAAAAATGACAGTCAGAAAATACCGGTGTCTGTTTAAAACCCATTTTTTTTCTGCTTTGATTACTAAGGAGGGTGCATATATTTTCTCCTGAAATAAAGAATCTAGTTCCAGTGTGTGGTCTTTCAGAGACAGCAATTCCTAGGGCTGAACTGAATGTATGTTTGTGCAGACTCTGTTCTTCCATGGAATACTCATTCTTGTGGGAATGGCTGTTATTGTATATAACCGACAAAAGGAGGAACTGGAACTGGATGATGAGAAAGAGACCCAAAATAAAACTAAAGCACATTTTGAAATTCATTTTCATTAATGGCATCATCTGTCATTTCAAATGAGGTCTGTTTTATGGCCAAACAATGGAAAATGTATGTTTTTTTTCTGAAATATTGATCTTAAATTGTTAACATAAGATATTGTTTTTAATGTTATGCTATGTCTCTTGGCTCTCTAGTTTGAGGAAACTTCTGACACACCCCTTTCTTGGGTATGTAAGCGGTTCAGCCTCATTGGAGGAGATGAGGGGGTAATTTAGGAGGGACATTTGTTCATAAGAAACCAGAGGGTTTCCGGTATGAAGGGGGTCAAGAAGGGCAAATGTTACAAGGAAGGTACAGATTTTTTGTTGGACTAAAAAATAAATTGAAATCCTTTACTGGCAGCCTTACTCCCAACTGAGGGCTTTTCTCTGGTCATCCTTGGAAATATTCCTTTTGGATTTATTTGTGACACTTATAGGGCTTTACGGATATATATGGAATCTGAAGTTTTAAACTTCTTCTTTTGGTCTAGGCTCCCATGCCTTGTTTTCAATGACCAGTTATAAAAAGGCTAAAATTCTGCTTCACAGAAATGGTAAGTCAGGCTTGTTCTTGAATTAATACAATATTTGTCATAACTGGCTGTTTATTACATTTGGTGTTTCAAAACAAAATTAGTTTTAACATTTATTTTACCTTTTGTTTCATGCAAATGACACACGGAAAATATGAGATTATTCCTTATTTTCTTATTTGAATATGTCATATTTATACAATTTCCTGTTTTACTTTTGAGGGCTAGTAATTATGAGAAAATGCATTGGATTTAACACATTAGATAGTTGTTAAATTGCAATTGTAATCTAATTTCTAAGTGCAATTATGCCAAACGTACTTGGTATGTTTTTTAAAGCTTTTCTTTCCTATTTTTATGAGTACTGTAATGGGTAATTTAATTAGGATTTGCACATTTTCATTAGTCTTCTCCTTAGACTTTACAGACTAACCTTAATGTTATGGTGTCTCTCTCCCGCTAGTTTATTTATTTATTTATTTTTACAACGACACAGTTTCAGCTAATGCTACATGAAATTGTTGTTCAATTCTCAATATATGCATGATAGAGACTCCTCTCACTGGTATTAGATTTTTATAATATTTGCTACTAACATACTCTTCAGAATTTACTGAAAGTGTATGCAATCTTTTCTGCAGTTTTATATAGCAGTTTAACAGCTTTGTTCTCTTCGGTGCGGGTGGCTTCCATCGCATTGTTCTGATCAATATTTAAACCATCTTTAGAGATTGGGAGCGGTCGACCAATTTCCCAGTGTTGCCACACATGTTTAACATAGAAAGAATGTTAATTATATAATAATTTACAGTAGATCAGCAGTACTGTGCATTTTGAACTTCTGGTCATCAATGGTTTACATTGTAACCATGCCAGATTCCCAATGGGAAGTCGGTGAGAAACAATGGGACCCATACAGCCAGCACAAACAATACCCATTATTCAGGGGGGTGGGAAGCGATCAGAGGCCTGCTGTCAGACAGACACGTTTCCTCCCCTCTTTGTAGACTTGTGTAGTATTACCAGTATCTATGATGATTAGATACTGTTCTTTTGATTCCGTGTTCAACAGTTGGGGTTATACAATGCAAAACTGGGTAGGGTTAGGGTTAGGCTTAGAATATTTGGACTGGCTGGATCACTATGTATGTTGTTCTGTGGAAGCGTCTCCATGTGTTTCGACTTGGCAGTGGAGAGAAATTGTTCTTTTTAAAAATTATTTAATGTTTTGCGTGTTTTTGAAACTAATATAAATGTTGCAAGTTATACGAAACAGATAACACTGAAATGTGAACTAGATTGTTGCGGAGGTTTTTCCATATTGTTTTTGTATAGAAGGAGAAAGACCAGGGTATAGGAGTCTGAATGCATCCTACCTGAAAATGCATACAGATTTATCATTAATTATCTTTCCATCTGTTGTCTGTGTTATAAGGAATCCATAACAAGCCTAGGGAGAGAAATACAATGAACATCAGTGCCTAGGTAAGCGATAAGCATGGAATGTAGCTACAAGACGTGCAGAACCATTCAGAAAGTTTGTCTTGTAAGCATGTATTTTTAGGTCAACAAGCATTCCCACTCCAAGCGACTTTCATGTGAACCATTCGTGGGGGGGGGGGGGGGGCGGGGGGGGGGGGGGGGGGGGGGGGGGCGGGGGGGGGGGGGGGGGGGGGGGGGGGGG
>JAODJX010000040.1:1315627-1326846 GCA_026776945.1 Isichthys henryi | reverse complement strand
CCTGCTGTGGGACCCCTCCTCCCCTGCATAACATTGATTTTTAATCAATTTTGTTCTGTTACAGGGTGAAGCACAGGAGAGCTGCTGGCAGCAAACCGGATCAAAGGGATTTAAATGAGAATATGTCTGCTACTGAAGCCCTTAGCCATATGATTGTGGAGTGCAAGAAGCTCTTCCAGGTAAATCGGTTGTATAAAACAATTATGAAATACTGATTGTTTCAGGTAGCTGAAAACAATGCAATATTTATTTTTTTCCCTACTTAAGAGAAGTGTTTCTTAATTCAGGTCCAGGTGACCATCTGTGTATACTTTTTATCTTCTTATGTTCTAGTGTTGGGCTACCTTTGTGAATTCATTCATATTCATAAATGAGTAGCATGATTTAATTCAAGTTAAGCAGATGGACGGGTTACTTAATTGTTATGGAAGAGTTCTTTAGATAACGATCCTTTATTTGATTTGTCAGTCTAGTATTAAATAAATGTTGAGGAATGTTAATTATGAGGTGAACCTGATTGAAATGGGTGAACATTTTCATCCCGTTGAGTCATCAAAACTTGGATTTAGTTTTTGAACTAAAGGCTATTCGGACTTTTTATTCCTTTTTCTATACAGCAGATTTCATATAATAACATTATTAAACATTAGTAATAACACTACAAAATAATTTATAATTATTTATAGTGTACCTGCAATCCTCAGAAGCAAAACTAGTTAAATATGGATGGATGGATATGACGTTGTTTATGTCATTCATTAACTTTTTAATGACAAATTAAATTAACCATTTCCTTTCCTTGGTGGGGCAGATTCCACAGGATATGATGCTGCAGTCTCAGAACTCGTATCTTGCTGCCGACGCTCAGCCTCTTCCCCTCCATGGCATGGGCATCAATCTGAAGGGGGAGCCTGCCGATTACAGGGCTTATCTGGAGGACAGTATTCAGTGCCTGCGACGGGAGATGACAGAAAAGAGCAAAAAATGGCATGTCAAACCTGCCCCTGAGAACACTGAGCTGTCTTACCGGAAGGTAAAACATAAAGGTGTCATTTCATAATGCATGTGAGAGTTGATAATTTGCAATTATGGGTGCAGTCCTGGGCCGAGACAGGAGTAGTGTGGAGGCTGATTACTGGCAAGGTCAAAAAAAATGACAGCAAAGCAAAAGGGGCAAGTGAAGAGAAAAGTCCAGGAACAGGCTAAGGTTTCAAAAACACCAGAATCTTCAAATAGGGTTGAGGTACAAAGTTAGTAGACAGGTACCGTACCCAGCAGGCAAATGATCACAGACAAAGACGTAAAAGACAATCTGGCAATTGAACAATGTAATGATGTAAACACACGAGGGAGGAGTTAATCAACGAGGAACAGGTGTGCGTGCTTGACTCATGACGTAAACTGCTTGGTAGTTGCAGTCAGGTGACCTCTGGGAGTGAGAGACTGGAGACATGCCCAGATCACAAGTACACTGAACAATGAGCCAGAACACCACTAGGGAGCAGCAGAAACAGAACAAGCCCTGACAGTATTATTTACTGGTATACATGCATTTTCTGGCCTAGGCATGTACTTAGCCTGTAATTATTATTTGTAATGCTTAGATGGGGAGGGCATGCAATTACGGAACAAACACATTTAAATTCAGAATTATAGTCGACAAACAGGCAATAGACTGAAAACCAAACAGAGGCAAACGAACGTAAATCATGATCCAAACTGGTAATCCAAAGACAGACTGAAAACCACAAAGCTGATACGGTGAATACAGTGCAAATAACCAAACCACTAGACAAAGGTCAGTAAAATGAGCAGGGTTTATACACAAAAACCAAATCACAAAACTCTCATTTAGTATGACTGATCACTTAATACTTCAGACGGAAATAAATGGGTACCAGGTGGTTTTATACCATGCCAGTTAGTTAAGTTAGTGACTAACGAGTGTGCTTTATTCAGAGGAGGTGGAGCAACCTGACTGCGTGGCTGGATGGATGCCTGGCTTGATGTGGGTGGACATGTTTTTGTCTCTGTTTAAGAAAAGAGATTAAACAATGCTAATGTTAATTCAATGTGGAATTCACAGGACTTTTGCAGGATTCAACTTAAATTTGTTAAAATGGTGAAATATAACTTTTTTTATTAACAAAATTCATTATATCACTTACAGTAATAGAACTAAATATTTTAAAAATTTAAGCACCTTATTCTTTAGCCAAAAGTCTAATTACAGCACATCTACAGTTCAGTTGGTCTATGTAGTCCACATAATTTATCAGCACTTTCATGGCAGTCAGTTATGTTGGTATTTACTGAACTCATCTGCTGCATGATAAATCTTTGCAGAATTTTGAAAATCAGTTAATATATTGTAAAATAAATTTCCTTCAGAATGACACTGCATGTTGCCGCAGTGTTTAGTTATGAGAAGTGTACACCAAATATTTCTTGCAAAGATGGGTAAATTCTGTTAAATCATTAATAAGGCTATTCTAATAGGTGATTTATTCCTCTAAAATGATCATCTCTGAAATTCTTGCCTATGCCTCAGACGTATGATTTTTGCCGTTCAGGTTGGAAACGGCCACCCTTTTCGCCTATGGAAGGCATCCACAGAGGTTGAGGCTCCACCCACTACTGTGTTGCACAGAATTTTGCGGGAGCGCCATCTATGGGATGACGACTTATTGCATAGCCGCGTGGTTGAGGCACTTGAGGACAGCACAGAGGTGTTTCAGTACGTGACTGACAGCATGGCACCTCACCCTCGAAGGGACTTCGTTGTATTGAGGTACTGCAGAGGCGATTTTCTTTCTTAAGGGTGATATTCTTTCTTGGGTGGAAATTTAAGCTATATACTTATTTTATTTTATTCATCAAGTCAGATCCTGTGTGTTCAATGGAAATTGAGTTAGTTTTTCATAAAATGTAAATTGAGACCTCGACAGGAAACTTTTACACTAATCATGTAATTGTTACGCTCCCCTCCACCTTAGTCCAGATTGGTAGCCTAATAGAAAAATTTTCCAAGTATAAAATTGTATGGAGTAATTAGGTAATACAATGTTTGTAACGTCATACTTGCGATTCATTGTAAATATGTCATTGTAACTGACAGAAATGAGCACAATGCTTTATTTTTGTGTGTTGTGGCATGGGGAATATGGGTGTACTATATACCCCATGGAGGGTGAAAAGGGTGTGGTTTATTTAGGGAATTGGGGAAAAATACACAAAAGTACTAGTGGTGATAAAGCGGCTCTAAGTGCCAGGTCAACGGGAAGCACATCGTCCCCCAAGCAGACATGGGTCAGTCTCTTCTGGTCAGTTGTCCTCCAAAGCAGCTGTTAATGAGGCAGAGAAAGCTCACTTGGGCTTTCCCTTCTCTCCCCCTGCTAGTGCTTGGAGGATTCCCCCTTCCCCTTCACTTATACTCTATATGCAATAGACTAGAATGCCACCCAGTGTTTTTTCCACTTGTCCACAATGTTTTACTTCATACATTTGTCTGTTAATATTTGGGGGGAAAAAAAACATAAGTATATATAAAACATAAGGCGCATTGAAAAGTCAAAATTGTCTTTAAATCGCCTTGATAACTTCACAAACACGGAGTATTCAAGTTACAGCAAGTTTCGGCAGGAAATTATCTGATATAAAGTTGGCCAGAACAAGCCCATAGTCTTATACTCTCCTTCTTTGGCAGATTGTTTATGCACAGTTTTAAGGTCTCAGAATTCTGCCTGCTGCCCTTATATACACAAGGCTCCAGAAGGCTTTACCCAGACTGTATCCGCATGTTCCTACAGAAGGTGGCACACAGACCCAGTGCAGGGGTTCTGCCTCTTGGTGTCCTCCTCTGTGGACCACAACAAAGGACCTCTGGAGGTTGGCCTTCGGGCTGTGCTGCTCACCTCTCGCTGGCTAATTGAGCCATGTGGAGCAGGACGTTCAAGGCTGACCCACTACTGCAGGGCTGACCTTAGGTGAGTATTTCTTTACTGTATGGCCAGTGAGGGAAGATTCCCATGGAGTGGCACAATATGATCCAAGATTTTAACTTTATAGTCTTATTAAATACCATAAAATTCGGCCACCAATTCAGACATTTCAGACGTGCATAAATAAAACACGCACAGTGAATTATTATTCTGATATTCCCTGCATACGTATCACAGCAGTGAGGTTTGTGTCCGTTTCTGTATGTTATATAAATTCAGAGAGCCATTTCGCAGGGTTCAATTCGAGACAAGTCTGTACTCACACATACACGCATTTACATGTATGTAACAGTTTTATTACCTTGTAAATAATCTGTAGGGTTTGCAAACTAGCATCCATGTTTGTGTTTAACGTGCAGTGTATCCAGAACCGTGCATACACCACTGCATGAACACAAGTTTGTTGTGTGGCAGACGTTCGTCCGCTGAGGTCCACAATGATGTCAAACACGTCATAAACGTTCGAGCGGACACTTGTGTGGAAAAGTGTGAACCAGCCTTTAATCTGACATTCATTGTTCTGTTTTATTCAGACTAGGGGCTGCGTTCTCTTCCCTAGTACACCAGACACATTGTTCTCTTATCTGCAGCCCCTGAATGCATTTGTGCGCCACATATTTGCAGTACACGGTCACATTCACAGTGAACAAGGCCCAAAGGATTTGACAACAATCCCAGCATCCTCAGCTCCTCTACTTCATAGGGTTATCAGACTTCTTTAAATCACATCCATATATTTCCTAAAACCTTATTCAGTTATTCATTTTAAGGATAGAAGATCCCTCTTTCATACCTCTCTTCTTCCTTCCGTAACATCCTTCTGTTCACAGGACCATTTCTTACTGTTATATTTGTGAGTATTTTGGACCTCAAAGACTGATATATTCTTCTACTCTTCATTTCCAGAGGGCGTTCCCCAGAATGGTACAACAAAGTTTTTGGCTATCTTTGTGCTGTAGAGGTTGCCAAGATCCGAGACTCTTTTCCTGTCTTTACAATTCGCGGACCAGAGACAAAACTGTGATAGAGACATTTTCACTGTAATTAGGGATCCAAGTAGCGTTAGCTGTTGGATCCCTGTTGTTCTTGTTTTAATGCATTTGTATTATGGGCAACATAATTCTACTGAATAGCCTGAATATCCACCCTTTTCCAGTAGCTGCTTGTCCTGTTCAGGGTTGCGGGGGTCCAGAGCCTATCCTAGAGGCTATGGGCACAAGATAGGGAATAACCCAGGATGGGGCACCAACCCATTGCAGGACACACTCACACACCATTAACTCACACACTATTGACTAACACACCAATTACTAACACACCATTCGCTCACATTCACTGAATAGTTTGAATAATACATTTCATTTATTTAGCAGATACTTTAGTCCCAAGCAGCTAGCACTGTCCCGAGTAATATAATATCTGCCTGTTAACAGAACTGAAACAGCAGTAAAATACTAAAATTGTTTTAGAAAGAGGAAAGTTGAAGGACCGTCTTTATTCATTACATAGTCCACAGTGATTTTCTGAAGCTTCTGGATGATTACTGAGACACTGTCTGATTTGAAAAGTGCGTTTACAGACAGCAAGGTACACTGCAGAGAAATATTGCTTTTAATAACATTATCTGCTTCCTGAAAAGCTGTTTTTATGAGTATGACAGCTAAACAGATGTGTAAGACCATAGCTCTCCTTTAATTTAAGAATATGCCACCAGCATATTCATATATTGCCATTTTCAAATATATACGTAACTCATGCTAAGATGCAGTACAGTCAGTAGAATAACTCAAGAAATTGTAAATCGAGTTGTACAATTCGTACTACGCTTTATGTCAGTTGAGTAGAAGTACCCCTCAGAAATATACATTATATAGAGATTTATGCTGAGTTCTGGATGCCTCATTTTTTTGTTACTTCCTTTTCTAAGGAGCTGCTGAGAATGATTTTAAAGTGTTGTTAGAAATACGAACCTCAGTAGGATGTTTTACTGAACACAGCAGTTTTGTGGGAAATCTCGCCTCAGCAGAGTAAACGATTTCTTTGAAAAAAGCAAAGCTTTTATGCAACCTTGACAGCAGCACACATGTAATTCTGGATATGTATATATTTATTTTTCTTCTAAGTGTCTGCAAGTTCTATTGCATTTCACTGATTAGTGTTATTTATGCTTTTAGTCCAAACAATTCATGAAATGGGGGTGCCTCACAAATGTGACAGGTTGGCTTTTTTTCAGCAAAGATTTATATTTCAAATTCTGGGGCATTAAACATGATAAATACTTTTAAAGTTGTCATTGTCCATATAATGTGAAATTGTGCAATGTGTTTTTTTTATGTATGCCAAAGATTTTGTTTGGGGAAAAAAAATGAGTGTCACATTTATATTCTTTGTTTTGCTTATTTCTTATTCTAAAGAATGTTTGTTTCCTCATCAGGTATTGTGTTATATATGCCACCTGTGTTTTTGGAACTCTAATCTGAATTTTCGATACAGCTGTATTAATCAGATAATTTTTTTCTGAAATGTTCTAATTAAAGTCTAAAAATGGCTGTATTATTTCTATGTACACACCTAATAAATGAGGGTTCATGATTAAACCTTATGTATATTATTTTCATACTGAACAGTTTATGTATAAACTATTTTAGATAATATTGTAATTATGAAACACAATGCATTTTCCGAGATTCATGTTTATTGTATTTATGTATGTAATTTACATTGTCATTTTGCATTTAATTACTTCCTAATTGCATTGCTTAATCTTTATGAAATTTAATAAAGATTTTATTGAAAATGAAAAAGCAAATGAAAATGTAAGTTTTACGTTATTCAGCATTTGTACGCCATTCCTGAGGCTGACCCGGTACAGTGGCTATTTGTCATTTTCTGGTAGCAATTTTTCATTTATTTATTAAATAAATAAAATGCATCGAATTACTTTTGAAAATGGCTATGGAATGCGGTAAAAAATGAAAATATGTTGTAAGGCAGGTGGCCTTTCTGCCTGCCCTGCGGGCATCCTCTGCTCTGGCAGGTGCTCTGCCTGGTCACCACCTCTTTCTACTAAAATGCGACTATAAAATTGTCACTACCCAGTGTAAATTAGTTTCAGAAATAGAAATTATGATTTCACTTGCCCTTTGAAAAGTTTCCTTATAGCTATATGCTATGACTACACTATGCTGTAGTTGTATATGTTGATTTAGTGTTTTTTGACGGGACGCAAGGAAGAGTTAAGGGTTGATAAGCAGCTTTTAGAAACTGAAACGGACTTTATTTCAACTCAACACAAGAAGTACTAGAAACAGAAGAACCAAAGGGGGTCAAAATTGAGATAGGAAGGATGTTCATGATACACAAAAGCTGGAACTAAAATTTATGGGAAGCAGGCACAAAAGCACAGCACTAACAACGCACACAATCTCCAATTAAAGGAACAGGCCAAGGGCAGACAATTGTACGCACAAACCACATATGAGATCATCAAGAAAGGACAGGTGTGGATCAATAACACTAGAAACTGGGAGTTATACAGTAACTCAATCACCCGGGTAAATCAGGAAGACAAACGGATGGGATGACCAGCGACATCTGCTGGCCAAATGGGGAAACATCTGACACTAGTATTAAATGTTGTCTGCCTTTGATGTGGTACCCCAGTCATTCCATGTATTCCTTAAATTTCACCACCAGATCAATTTATCAGTTAAATAACTTGATGAGGCTTTACTTAACCCAACATAGTATACTAGTGGTCAAGGCAGTCAATACAGGGATATATTTGACGGTTACTACAAATACAAAGTAACTTTTAGGGAAATCAAAATCGAAAGCTAACACACAAATATAATATATATATATATATATATCCATCCATCCATCCATTTTCCAAACCGCTTATCCTAAGGGGTCGCGGGGGGTCCGGAGCCTATCCCGGAAGCAATGGGCATGAGGCAGGGTGTGTGTGTGTATATATATATATTTTTTTTTTGCACATAATAACCTTCGCTGCTACCATACAGTAACTCCACTGTTAATTTGCACTGTATGTTGTCTTGTCTTGTCAATTTGTACTGTTATGCTTGTGTCTGAAGTGAAGGTTATTATGTGCAAAAAATGCTGTGGTATAAAAGAGTAAAGAGTTCAGAGGCAATAAATAAATATATATATATATATATTTATAGAATATATAGAATATATATTTTACATACATAATATCAGTTTTACACCAATATGAATATCATTTAAACCTAATTTTCACACACACAAATTCATACCCACCCTAGTGTAATTATAGGATTTATTTATGTATTTTCATTTGAAATCTAATTTAGTTTTAGTTTTCAGTGTAAATATTGAGGGGGCCAAGCTTTGTGCTAAACTTTGTCACCCTAAAAGATTGGAACCAACTTGCAGGCAGGCAGGGCAGGGGGCCTCACCCTAGACTGTGGTGTAGCAGAAAAAGCCGAAGGTGTGTGTTGCAGGGTTGTTGTGACATTATGCTTACTTTTGACCTACTGGGCCTAACAAAAAGCAAATGTCAAAATAGAGTTGTATGTCACGTGTGTCACGGGAGTGGAAAATAAGAAGACCAGCAGACGCCCCAGACGGGCTATATAAGCCAGACAGAGACAACAGAGTTTGAGCTTCCTCGGGTATGTACTGTTTGTGCATCTGAGCGTGGCTCCCGGATCGCGATCTGTGCAAGGAATAAAGAGAGCTGACTTACAACCATCCTTCGCCTCCAGTGTGCATCTCTTTCCTCATCAACGGACTCGGCGGAGTCTAACTCCAACAATATATAAATGGTTATGGATACATTACTAAAAATTGCCCGTAGGAGTGCATGTGTGCGTGTGCGTGTGAGTGTGCCCTGCGATGGGCTGGCCCCCAGTTGTGTGTGTATGTGTGTGTGTGTGTATATATACACATATACACATTTTTTCAAAGGATAGACTGAAAGTTGTAAAGCTATTTTCTCTGTCTGACCTCAGCTGCTTGGAGCGTAATTTTCTATTCTCCTTTCAGAAATATTTTTCATAAACAATCACATGAAGACGTAACATGGACGACTAGCGAATCAGGACGGACTACGTTTGTGACGTTACCTCAATGGACTGATGACGTATATTTCAGTGGACAGGTTTCGTTTTCTACAAAGGGGAGATGAGCTGTTTCTAGTTGTTTCAAAGTATTTACATTATATTCACACAATGCCGAAAGTAGTGTCTCGGAGTGTTGTTTGTTCGGACACTCGAGATCGGGAAGAATACGACGATGGAGAAAAACCACTTCATGTTTACTACTGTCTTTGTGGTCAGATGGTGTTGGTTTTAGGTGAGACTTAACAATTTTGTGTTTAGATTATGGTGAAAGCACTATTTTTTTCCATAAGGGAACTGTTTCATATAATTAGCTTGCTTTGGTTATAACTTTATTTCAGTAAATACGTCTTGTGACGATAAACTGATTAAGTTAGACTTGTCATTTCAGTTGAATCAACTTATTTATTCGTGACTCTTGGGGGGTGAGTTGATGAGTTTTTGTGTGCTATGTTTCATCTTTCTCATATGACCAAAGTTGAGACTGGAGCTCAGAAACATTGTCATGGCGGCTTTTTCGTCTGCTTTAAAAATAAAAAAAGCCTTCTCATGTTGTTACGTCTGGTGTTTGGTGTGGTTGTTGGTTTGAAATGATGGCTAATGGGAAGTCTTAGTATAAACAGTGATACACGCATGGATACATATTGACGTGTACTTCGTGATGCTTCCCATCTGAGGTCTATGGTGGATCGGTGGTTGTCGAAAATGAGTGGGGAGATAACGTTTAAGTTGATAGCTCCTTTTGTCTTTCAAATGTATTTTCAATTTATTCCCCAGGTGCTTTAAAAATAACACGAACAGTTATGTATATTAATACTATCGTTCTACAGTTATGAAACAAAGAACGGAAAAGAGAATGTGTTTCTTAGGATCCCCCACACAAAGAGCAAGGATACTTTGTTAGATAAGCAATGTCCGGGTCCTTAAATATTTCAATCCCAGAGTTATTAAATACTTCTGGCTTCAAATTGCTGCAGCAAGAATTATATGTGCTGTACTTCAGCGTGTGAAATTTCTGTGTTGAAAGTGAGGCATGTTAGTAGGATTCATGTTAATTTTACATGGCAAGATATCACCTTAGTTTAGTTTGAAACTGAGTTGATGTCTGGTGGTATGCAGATATTACTATTAAATCTGTTGCAACCTATTCTGATGTTTTTCTATATATTTTTTTTGTTTGTTTTTTTGTCTTGTCTATCTCTGAGATGTATATAATTTCTGTGCTGTGTAACAGACATTCTGGCAATATTTTACTTTACAGACTGCCAGATGGAGAAACTTCCAATGAGGCCAAGGGACAAAGCGAGAGTGATCGATGCAGCTAAACATGCTCACAAATTCTGCAACGTGGAAGATGATGAGAATGTGTATCTGAAGAGGTGACGTGAACAGTGGCCATGTGACCTGGCTAATAATGTAATGATGGATATGAAAAAACACATATAAAAAGTGTCTCTGTTATCACCTATAAAAACTAAATAGAAATAAAATAAACACTAATAAATCCTTTAAAAAAAAATGTTGACATGGTGAAAGTGAGATTTGGTCCTCCATGAGAAATAATTACCCTGGACTTCGTTATGTGCTGTACCCTATGATTAGTGGGTATCTGTATAATGTACCATCTTGTTCTTTTTTATATAGACCAGAAGGAATTGAACGGCAGTATCGAAAGAAATGTGGAAAGTGAGTACTACTATATTACTTACGTAACTGAAATTAAACCTTGTGTAGGAAAAATGTCATTAAGCTTGAGACCAAGGTAGCAATTCAGCTTAATTTGAAAAGATATATTTGGTGAAAGGCCAAGACGGCTCAGCCTCTAAAGAACGGCACACTGACTGTCAAGTTTGGGTGCGGCAGCAGACAGAAAGCCGAATTTTAGAATTTCACTTTTTAACATGACAAGAACCTGTATCCCAGCTTCAATCTATAAGTTGACTTAAAAGAATGTAGCAAACATTGATGTACCTGAATGACCCTGTGAGAACCTGGACCTCAGTCCAGTAGAACAGGGGTACTCAGTTATTTTTTCTTGGAGGTCATGGGGCATCCCCTCTGTAAATTGCAGGTGGGGTGGGGGAAACTCCCCGGTGGTATCGAGCAGAGAAAC
>JAODJX010000040.1:1270673-1286035 GCA_026776945.1 Isichthys henryi | reverse complement strand
CCCAGGATGGGGGGCCAGCCCATCGCAGGGCACACTCACACACCATTCACTCACACATGCACTCCTACGGGCAATTCCCAGAGGTATAAGGCAACAGTTCTAACCACTGCATCACCATGCCGCCCCCACTGCTAACACACGATCACATAAATAAGTAAGAACTTTTCCCTGGGGGCTTTTATGTATTTTTTTTATCTGGCCAGGATCCCTTTTGAATATTTGTCACTTCACCCCGGTGAGGGGAGGTCGATTTACAGTACAACTCTGCAGACCCTCACAACTGCCTTATGAACCCCCAGAGGGTTTCTTTTTGCCCAATGGAACTCCAGAGGGTTTCTCTTTACCCGATAAATCCCCATTGGGTTTCCCTTTATCCTATAGAACCCATGAGGGTTTCCCTTAACCCAATAAATCCTCAATGGGGATTTATCATTATATTGCCCGATAAACTCCTAGAGTGTTTCCCTTTACCCTCTTAAGTAAAATAATGTATTTTCTCATTATACAGATACTGCTTCAAGCCTGGCCTTTTGTGGGCCAGTACATGGAGAAGCTGCTGATAGAAACCATCGCTCCCTCCATCAGGGCTTCTAGCAGCCACCTACAGACACTGTCCTTCACCAAGGTCAACCTGGGGGTGCAGGTACTGTAGCCTGGCTTTGAGCTGTATGCATGTACATGCACTCATAAGCATGGTGTTTGTGAACATCTTTGCCTGTTTGCATTGTGTGTTGTGTGTGCGTGTGTGTGTGTGTGTGTGTGTGAACAGCCCATGCGGGTGATCGGTGTGAAGGCTCACACAGAACATGACAAGAAGCAAGTGTTACTGGATCTCTACGTCAGGTAACTATCCTCCTCACCCACAGTCTGCCATTTTAGGTACCTTTTCCATTCAGTGAGCTGTGCCTTTAGGTGTTGTCTTGTTTTAGATGACTTGCCAAAACAGGCAGCTATACAGAATCACATGGTTACATTCTATGATGGTGACCACAGTCAGTCTCATGGTCACAGTTAACGTCTCCTCCTCCTTGAACAGCTATGCAGGGGATGTTGAGATCAATGTGGAGGTGAAGAAGTACTTCTGTAAAGCTGGAGTCAAGGGCATTCAGGTGAGAAGGTGAAAGATGATTAATATGTGATCTGTATTCAGTGTGGATTTTATGACCATATGTTTGCCCTAAACCCTCTGACTCGCCCCTCTCTTCAGCTTCATGGGAAACTGAGGGTTATCCTGGAGCCGCTAATAGGAGATGTGCCACTAGTTGGCGCCGTTACACTGTTCTTCATTCGCCGGCCTGTGAGTAGTGATTTCGGCACCATCTGCTTTGCGCACAACCTTGACGCCTCTCAGTCACTCACCCGTGTTGCACATAACTGCCCACACAGACACTGGATATAAATTGGACAGGCCTGACCAACCTGCTGGACATTCCTGGCCTGAAGTGAGTTGCCTCAAGCTCCTCCAGCATTTCTCAGAGTAAACGATGGCTTGTATGCAGCAAGGGTATCTTACACTATGCATATTTTGTCTGTCTAGTGCGTGAATCTATGGATGGTGATTGCAATATTGTCAGATCAGTGGTGCTGTCATCATATGTCTGTGTCTTTGTGCATTTCTGTGTAATTCACAGCTCCATGTCTGATACCATGATAATGGACATCATCGCCTCCTACCTGGTGTTGCCCAATAGGCTCACAGTGCCCCTGGTGGCTGATCTGCATATTGCACAGCTGCAATCGCCACTGCCAAGGGTAGCGTGATTTGTGCTTTTTTAATTATATATACAAGAAGCGACATCATGACTGAGTAGTTATAGAATGATGTAATGGGAACATGTAATGCAGAGGAAAGTTAAAGGTCCAAGATATGGATATATAGAAGATATGGATATATATAAGAGATAAAGGCACAAACCTATTTTTGTGTCCACCTCAGGGCATCGTGCGCATATTCGTCCTGGAAGCTCAGAATCTCGTCTCAAAGGATAACTATGGGATCATTTCTGGCAAGTCGGACCCTTATGTTATACTGAGGGTGGGGCCCCAGGTGTTCACCTCCCACCATGTGGAAAATAACCTCAACCCACAGTGGAGAGAGATGTATGAGGTGAGGTTGTGTGGTATTTTTGTTTTAGCATCTTACTGACAAGTAATTATTAGTGTAAACTGTTAGTGGCAGACTGTGATACGTGTGGTTTAGACTGTAATTGGCAGGCTAAAATGATTGGTGAAGAACTGACCCTTATTGGTGCAGACTGTTCGTGACAGACTGTAATATTAGTGGAGACTGTTAGTGACTGACTTAGTTACAGACTGTAATATGATTATTGAGAGACTTGATAACAGACTAATATGATTAGTGCGGACTCTTAATGACAGTCTGCAGTATGATTAATTAAGACTGTTAGTGACAGGCTGCAATGTCACTGTTACAGCTGCTTTGTATAAAATTTGCAGCTGAACATATAAATGTCAGGTTCAGCCTGTTGTACCGTCTCCCATTTCTCACCTTCATTCCAGGAATTCTCCTGTCTCAGGCTACATAATAATGCATTTTTATGCATTTTTATTGCATGTTCCATTTATCTGTGTGTCAGGTGATTGTCCATGAAGTGCCTGGTCAGGAGCTGGAGGTAGAGGTATTTGACAAAGATCCAGACCAGGATGACTTCATGGGGAGGTACCATGACTCGTTTTTGTCCATATTGGCAGTTGTACCCATCACGCAGACTGCTGTTACTTTCATATTCTCCAGGGGATGTATAAGAATAAACTTGCTTTTCTTACAGGAAATGTTTCTCATCTGATTTTCAGGTTCAAGTTAGATCTGGGTTTGGTGAAGAAAGCTCAGCTTGTGGACGAGGTAAGGTCTGATGGCCGACCTGCACTATTTCATTTGAGAAACCTTGCTGTAGTTCTCTCTCATGCATGTAGCCATGCGTTCTCTTCCCCGCAGTGGTTCACCTTGAAGGACACTGCTTCTGGTCGCGTTCATTTAAAGCTGGAGTGGTTGACTCTGCAGGCTAATGCCGACCGTCTTGAGCAGGTTCGTTTACGTGCATGGCCGCTTCTAAACATTTACATTATGAGGCGTTTTAATCTAGAGCAATCACAGAGTACCTAAATGTGCTTTTTTTTTTTTTTTGTGATTTTTATGATATGGTTATTCATTTGACAGGTTCTACAGAGAAATGGAAATATAGCATTGTTGAATAAGACCACAGATCCTCCTTCAGCAGCCATCTTGACAGTGTATTTGGACCGTGCTCAGGAACTGCCCGTGAGTCACATTCACTTCCTGTATAGTCACTTCCTGTCACATTCATTTCCTGTTGGTGTAGACTGCTTCACACAGTGTCATTATTGGTCCTAATTAGAGGACTGATTGGCTGAAGAGTCCTCACACCTGGGTTTGAACAGCTGATCTAAAAGTTATCCCAAAAACCTGCATACACGCCGGCCCTTTGCGGACAAGATGAAGATGATTTGTGGGTAGATCATGTTCTTTATAGGGATGTGAGTGATGCCTGTTGTTACAGATGAAGAAAGGCAACAAGGAGCCTAATCCCATGGTGCAAGTGTCAGTGCAGGACACCACCAAAGAGAGCCGGGTGAGACATCCATCCCATAGTCCCATTCGCAGTTCAGCTCGGCTTGTTCACTAGCCTTTTGATTTTCCTGTTAATGTTTTCCTCATGGCGCAGACGATGCTCCGTCTATTAGTCAGTAGCATCAAGCTGTCTGTTGTAGCCGTGTTTACCATACACATTTCGAGATATACGTTTGAGGAATGAGGCTTCTAAGAGGAAGGCTGGATGGTGCTGTTTTATTGGCTGTCCTCTTGAATGGAGGCTGGACGGTGCTGTCTTATTGGCTGCCCTCTTGATTGGAGGCTGGATGGTGCTGTTTTATTGGCTGTCCTCTTGAATGTACCTTATCTGGAGCCTTTCCATTTCTCAGAATAATTTCATTTGATGCTTTCTTACAAAAATCAAACATATAAGCAGGTAAGAATCTGATAATTGAAAATGTGCTAACTGTAATCCTCAGACGTGTTACGGAACGAATAACCCCCAGTGGCAGGAGGCCTTCACCTTCTTTATGCAGGACCCCCGCAAGCAGGACATAGACGTTCAGGTGCTATAATACTTTTTCCCTTTTGGCACCATATTAACATTGAAATACTATGGACTCTTTTACCTCCCACTATATTTCATCCCTTTATTTACCCCCTCCCACACTCTCCATTAACCTGCTTCCCCCCATTTACCCCCCAAACCCTCCATTTCCCCCCACACTCACAATTTACCTGACATCCCACCCAAACCCGCCCACATCCTCCATTTCCACACGTTCACTCTTCCCCTCTCTCTCTCTGTTTCTTGCCTGCTGTCCCTCTCTCATTTTCTCTGACTGTCTCTTTGTCTCCCTCATTCTCTCTTCCCCCTCTCTCCCTCCCTCAGGTAAAGGATGACGACAGGGCTGTGTCCCTCGGAACTCTGTCCGTTCCTCTATCTCGCCTGCTGTCCAGCGCTGAACTCACCATGAACCAGTGGTTCCAGTTGGATCGCTCTGGGCCAGTCAGCCGCATCTACATCAAGGCCGTGCTGAGGGTGAGACCACAGTGATCATGCTCTGCAGTTGTCACCTTTATTCTTCACTTTTTGTGTGTCTTTCTATACTCTTTGGCCCCTTATTTATTGGACTTATTAGTGCTTGACTGTCCATGCATGTTGCTATGTTCAGTCATACAGTTTAAACATGCAGCACAATCCCCTCCTTGTGTTGCAGGTACTGCTGCCTAATGAGAATGCCTCTCCCAGCACACTGGGCTCTGCTGTAACCGATGACAAAGGCTTGCATGGCGGGAATGCAGTGACAGGTGTAGATGTCCAATCGCGACCCCTAAAGACATCACCCGACTCCAGCTTTGCTACTGAGGTGAGGGGCAGGGGGCACTCTGTGGGTTAGAACAGTGTTCTGGTTCAAATCCCATGGTGGGTAGAGTGATTTCACCAATTTCACCACGGCCCTTAACCCCTAATTGTTCCTGGGAATGTTTGACTCTACATCCTTAAAAAAACATGTCGCTTTGGTTGGGAGCGCCTGCTAGATAATGTGATGTGAAATTGTGCATGCTTGTTGCTCACTGTCATTCTGGTAAAGCTACATGTTAAAATCAGGTACGTTTAACACTAAGTTAACACCTAATTCACAAAAAGCTTCTGTTTGGTTAGTGGGCCATTCAGTCGGTGCCATTGTGGATCTTAAGTCTGCCAGTCATATTTTTCAGTATTGAACATAGTGCTAGGAGGTATTACCAACAATTTGTATCGCAGTATTTTAAAAAATTCTGGTAGTTTCGTTGTATATCGCGGTATTTTTATTTATTTAATTTTCCCAAGTTCACTTTACCACGGCAGCAAGGTATCTATAGTACTTCTCGTAGTAAACGGTATTACAGTATTTAGTTTTCTTCCTATTGGAATGTTACAGATGCCATTTCAGCTATGCTATGGTACGAGGTATGGTGGTATATCCAAAGTTCATATTGTATGGGAAATGAAAACCAGCATACTACCCAGCACGAATTAAACCTTGTCATCAGTACAAGAAATACTTGGGGCATAAAAAATGGGGGCATTTACAAATTTTTTGGGGGGACTTTTTAAAAATAGTAATTAATACAAGTTTCTGTTTGTAATGTGAAATGTGTCCTGATTAAAATGCATACAGCAGTCGCCGAAATGTGCTGCCGTGTTGTAAATGTAAAGCAAAAAAAAGGATTTTTGCCCTTGGCCTCCTGTTTCATTTCTGATGCTGCTTGTCAAAAGTCGGCAGTTACCAAATCCTGCACAATATGTGTAATCTTGACTCCCTGACCTTTGAAAAGGTGTGGTAGGATTCACGTGTGATCCTTCAGGGTGTGCTGAGGATCCACCTGGTGGAAGCACAGGACCTGATCGCCAAAGACTGCTTCATGGGGGGCATGATCAAGGGGAAGAGTGACCCGTACGTCAAGACGCGTGTCGGTGGCAGTATCTTCCAAAGCCGTGTGGTGCAGGAGAACCTGAACCCCACCTGGAATGAGCTTTATGAGGTGCCTTTCAGTTTTTCCATTATTTGGATTATTACTAAGTGTTTGTTCAGGGTTTTTTCATTTATATGTGATGGTTGATGCTTTTTTCACAGGTCATCCTCACACAGCTACCTGGTCAGGATGTACTGTTTGAGGTGTATGACAAAGATCTTGATCGCGACGACTTCCTGGGCAGGTCAGCTCTGAATGTCAGCTCCACTGGCGTGTGCTTCAGCTCCACTGGCGTGTCCTTCATATATTTTTATTGTGACTTTACAGGCTCAAGATTAGTCTGAGTGATGTCATCAGCTCACGTTACATTGATCAGGTGACTTTCTCCCGGATATATCTTGTCCATTATCACATTTGTCAGTGGTTCAGCCTGCGCTGTCCATCGCTGTCAGTGGTTCAGCCTGCGCTGTCTGTTGTTTTCAGTGGTTCAGCCTGAGTGAGGTGAAGTCCGGCCGTATTCACCTGGTGCTGGAGTGGCTCCCCAGGCTGTCAGACCCAGGCTGCCTGGACCAGGTCAGCAAATCAGAGAGGTCCATGTCACACATTTCTTTTCCATGCTGTCAGTTTGCTTGTGTGAAAACGTGAACCTTCCTTGTACTCAGGTTCTACGTTACCAGACCCAGAACTCATATCAGAACAGAGCTTTGCCATCTGCTGCGTTGCTGTTCATCTATCTGGAGGCTGCGCACAGCTTGCCTGTGAGTATGCGCAAGTACACCTGTGTCTTACCTGTGTCTTACCTGTATGTGTGTCATTGATGTTGCAGTGGAAGGGAAGGGTAGTCTGAGGGGACTCTGCTCAGGTACAAGATATTCCTGCGGCTTTGCCGCTATGATACACGGAAGAATAGAGGCCATTCATTCTTTCAGTACTGAAAGTGACCAATTCCTCATGCTGTCTACTGTGACGTGGTATTACCAGTTTGGTAGTCTGTGTGGTACAGTCTGCATTGGGCGTTTATGGTAAAATGCTGTCATGGAGGCAACTCTCCAACTCGATTTGGTGATAGATCTAAGCAACAGATCTTGTCCATTATCCACCCTGCTTGCTACCAGCTGAAGAAGAGCGGGAAGGAGCCGAAGGTGGGGGCAGAGCTCTGTCTCAGGGGCGCCTCCTGCAGGACCAAGGTGAAATGAACCCGCCATGCCTGTGCTGGTAAAACATTGGATCCTTGTTATAGCTATGAAACCGTGAGTCAGTGATTATAGGTTTTCAGTTTTAATGGTGTGATTTTTGCAGTGATTGTACTGTTTACCTGTTCGTCCTTCTCAGGTCTGTGATCGTGCCATTTCTCCTCGATGGGATGAAGCCTTCCACTTCCTGGTTCATAACCCCAGAGAGGATACTCTCATAATAAAGGTGACAGAAACCAATCTATAATGTGTTATTTATGTCATACTTTACACTGATTCCCGTATGAAACGGAGACCGGAATTGTAATTGTGTTGTTTCCTCTGTAATGCTTGTGTTCCTCTAGCTGTCTCATGCCTGGGGTCTCCCTCTGGGTTCTCTCGTTTTGCCTGTGAGGGAGCTGCTCTCAGAGCCGGGCCTGGAGCTCGACCGCTGGCTGCCAATAGATGGAGCCCTTCCTGTGAGCCAGGTTCTGCTGAGGGCCACACTCAAGGTATCATTCCCACCTCAACATGGTGATGATTTAGCGCAGGGGTCTCGAACTCCGGTCCTGGAGGGCCAGAGCCCTGCACAGTTTTTGTTTACCCTCATTTAACACACCTGATTCAACACCTTGTGCTAATTACCACACAGCTTGAGTTGAGTCATTTGTGGTAGAACAGAGAACTAAGCCACACAGGGCTCTGGGCCCCCAGGACTGGAGTTTGATGCCCCTGATTTAGTGCTATGGATGAGGGGTGGTGTGTGGATTTGCAGGTCAGGGTTCTGTACCTGTTGTCGGAAGATCTCTGGTTCAAATCCCATGGCTGCCACATTGATGCCTCCATTGGCCCCTTGAGCCAGACTCTTAACTATAATTGCTCCAGTTAATTGTCTGACCTTGCATTCTGATACCGACTTGTACAATGCTTTTGATAAGAGTGTTAATTAAATAATCATCAACAGTGTTTTGACATGGTAATAAAAGGAATCAAGAAATATGCCAGTTGTTCACATGTTAGAATTTACGAACAGAGAAAGTATAATATTAAAGTTAAGAGCAGTAGCGTTTCATTGTGTAAACCTGGCTCTTCTGGAAAGGATTATGTTTCATAATCCTGATACACGATTATGCTACAGTAGAGCTGAGAGACATAAGGTACCACTTGAAGGCTGTCATTTACTTTTGAATCCTTGTCAGGATCAGGGTGATTTAAAGCCACTTTGTGTTTCCAAGTCGCAACCCTGAAGCTTTCAAACAGCAACATGGTTCAGTCATCTTCCATGGAGGTGCCATGATGGCTTAATGAGTCCCACACCTGCCCTGCTGGTGTTTAGATCCTGAACCCAAAGATAATCACTTAGCCCAAACGCCTAATCTCAGAATTGCCTGTAGAGAGTAATAATGTATGTAAAAGTGGCCCCTGTGTGTGACCCTAGTAGGATGGATGGATGGATGGATGGATGGATGAGTATGCTGGAGCTTATCAAGGTTGTGCTTGTTTACTGCTGAACAGATCTTGGGTTCTACAGCAGTGGATTGCAGCAGGATTCAGGCTGAAGATGGTGGTTCACAGGGTGATGGAAACACTGAGCCTGTTATTTCTAGCAAGGAAATGGCTGCAGCTACCACTTCAGAGATGAGACAGAGGGTGACACCGGGCCGGAGGTGAGTGTGGGTAGAGTCTCTGATGGGATACTGAACAGCAGGCTGATGGACATGTGCTGATGCTGCACTATGACCATGTGTCTGTCCAGAGCTGCTGAGCCGGAAGGAAGCCAGGTGAAGCTCACACTCCGTTACTCTGCGGAAGAGAACAGGCTGCTGGTGGTTGTGCTGGCCTGCAGGTGCGTCTGCCGGACTGAGAGGCACCGTTCATGAAAACTGACTGAGTCTTCAGAAAGGCCGTATCAAGGTGCTTCTCTCACCCTGGTGCACTTACAGGCACCTTCCATCCAGCACCAAAGACGCTCCAGACTCCTGTGTGTCATTCATCCTGCTGCCTGACAAGAGCAAAACAACGAAGAGGAAGACCGGCATCAAGAAACGAGAAACCAATCCTGAATTTAACGAGAGGTCTGTCGAGTAGGCTGGGGTCCCGCTAGGGTCCGATTTCGAAAGTTATCGTCCATTAATGTTCTGGATTTTTCCTCTGCACCGCTAACTCCACCCCAAATTCTATTCAACATCTCATGACCTTTTTCCTCACAGGTTTGATTTTGAGCTCTCATTGGAAGAGGCCAAGAGCAGGAGGCTGGATCTGGAAGTGAAGAACAGCATGACCTTTATGAGTCGCGAGAGAGAGGTCATAGGCAGGGTCAGTCACCCTTCGAGTTGAACTTCCTGCTCCTTCTCCTGCCCATCTTCACAGCCAAATTTGAATCTTCCTATTTGTTTTCTCTCAGGTTCAGATAGATTTGGCACGCATAGACCTCAAGTCCGGAGTCACACAGTGGTAAGAGAAACCAAGTCTGTTCAGACGACGTGTGTGCGTGTGTGTTTTTTTTTAATTTTATTTACACTAAGAGGCCAAAGTCTGCCAGCAACCATCACCCTGATATGGCATAACGTTTACATTTTTAAAAGCTGCTTTCATACATTGATATTCATACTTGGTCATTATTTCAGGCTGTAACATTAAGGTTGAATTTTCCTGTTCTTCCCCTGCAGGTACAATCTGACCGAAGTGCCAAACTAACGTCATTTTATACGTTCCAGTTATGGCTGGATGCTGACGAAGCTTTTAATCTATTTCCATTCAGTTCTTTTAACTGATTTAAAATACCATTATATTGTTTTACGTTATTTACTCTGAATTTGTTGGACCACAAAAGATATTTTTTTTAAAATCCTACATCAGCAGTCTTTATATATAATGTGGTATATAGATATATAAATGCTGATCTACATGACTCAGCTCTTCTGCAAATGCTTTATGAAATAAGAATATTTTAATAACTTAAAGCTTGGTACAATACGCTTCATTTCAAACTATGACTATGAGAACTTCATCATCCTTGATAATAAAGCCTTCACATAAAAAATATATTTTATTTATTTGAGAGTGATATTTTGACCTTCATGCTGATACCCAAAACAGATAGGTTTATCTGGTGCCATTTTAATGCAGTGTTTTACAAGCCACTCTCTTCAGTATAAAACTGGACAGAAGCCCCCCCCCCCCCCATATCTGCAGGTCATAAAATCCTAGTGAAACATCCCCACGCCCCTTGTATAACATGATTTTCATGTAAAACATATGGTAAAGTTTAATTGATAAATTACGCTCAGTAAGACAATACCAACATTAAATACCGTAATAATACAGTACATTGTACCTTATTCTTCTTTATAACCCATACAACGCAATAATGCGACAATGAACGCAGTCATTAAGAATACTAGAGAGTATGTAGCGCACACATGGGAACAAAGAGAGATGATGCTGGCAGATAGCATAGTGTTACAGCTTCTACTCGCTTGGTGTGCAGTTTGAAACTTATAACCTGTTTATTTCTGCAATTTTCCTATTTTTCCGAACTGCGGGGTCCCCCCTGTACACTGGAAATTGATAATCTTGAAAAAATGTGCCTGAAACATAAGCATGATGATGGTTTCCTGTTTCTGTCTGTCTTGGTCGCCTTTACCTCTTATTATTCTGCTTTAGCATCCAGTGCTGTTTAGGAAGGAGCTGGTGGTCATGTGACTCTTTGGATCTGTAAGTGGATGTGTATCACTCCAGAGTTATACCTCCCTGTGTCTTTTTTTCTTACTTGTTGTATGGCTCATCAGTATTTTTATAAAGATAATCTGAGATATACATGCATGAGAGACAATCTGTGATGTGGTCCATCAGGAATGGTTTAATGAACTTTATTTTAAAGCGTTTTAAAATGTTGCAGTGTGTTATTTCCCATGTTCTGATGAATGCAGCAATGCAATTCTATGGATGGCTGCAACAACATATGACATTGTTATGATACAGTATGTCACTGAATCACTGTGATTGCCAAAAATGCACTGTGAATGGTCCTAATTTCCAGGCCCAGAGGCAGCTGTACTGCCCCTAGTGGTCAGTTTGTCCGAGTGAAGCTATCCAACAGACGAGGCAGCTGTACTGCCCCTAGTGGTCAGTCTGTCTGAGTGATCCAACAGACACTACAGCCTGCCTGGAGCTTGGAAAAGTGTTGCATGCTGAATATGAATCTGTATGGAGAGAATGTCAGACCTGGTGGAATCTGGTAAATGTGTTCACACATTTTTACAGACAACTTATAATAAATGCTGTGTTGCCCTTCATAAATGCCTCATTGTGTATTTTGTTGAGAGGAGACGAGGGCCAGAGCTCGTGAATCACATTTTGCATTAAAAAATGTACCAAATGGTTTGAAAGTGCTACCTTAAACAATTAACTGATCTGATTTGTGACCCTCATAGGTACAGGGGCAATAAGATCGTGGCAAATTCATAAGTACAGGGGCAACAAGTTTGTGGCACATTCATGGGTACAGGGGCAACAAGGTGGTTGCCCATTCATGGGTACAGGTGTGGAGTTTGCATGTTCTCTCCATGCAGCTACTCTGACTACTCGAGTTTCCTTTTGCCGGTGTCTCTTGGCTGCCCTTAGTATAGTGGTATAGCCGTATACTGGATGAGAGGGTCAGGATTGGAAGAATGATGAATTAGTAGTTAAAGTAATTATTTGAAAATATAATGTTACTGTTCTTATAATGCAGTGGTAGTTCCTTGATTATGATACATCCATCCATCCATTTTCCAAACCGCTTATCCTACTGGGTCATGGGGGGTCCGGAGCCTATCCCGGAAGCAATGGGCACGAGGCAGGGAACAACTCAGGACGGGGGGCCAGCCCACCACAGGGCACACGTCATGCAGTCACACATGCACTCCTGCACCACCACCATCCCGCCCCGATTATGATACAGTAATTACCAATAACGGTGAGAAGAACGGTGAGACACTTTGACCAGTAGATGGCAGGGTTGCCTTGAGGGTTCGGCAAAGGGATTGATGGACACGCAGCTTCTGCAATAAGATGCCTTTGTGCTGAATAGAGGGCGGAACAAAGGCGCCCAGTTCACATAATGACGGTCGTATAACAATAATGAATGGAAACGCAGAAGAGCCAAGAAAGTCCATCGCTGGAGTGGGTGTGCGGTCGGACAAAATGATTTCATCCCACCAAAGATCAGCTTCTACAGATTGCAAATCCAGTGGAAATAACCGGGGAAGAATATAATATACTTTTTTTTTACTTTGGCGGTAAAGTTCAGATTTTTCCTGTTAAGAGTTTAATCTGATTAAGGCATTACTCGATTTTTGTGAAGATCACATACTTTATCTCTAAAACAATATGGGCCGATGCAGCAACTTTTTCTAACTTAGAGATGAACACATGGATGGAGAGGAAATCACCTCGGATCGGAATTACGCAGTAGTGTATTTGTTGGGGGAATTTTAAATCACACGGGGACACTGAGTCAGAGAGAAAACTGTATTTTTTTCTACAAAGGATATATATTTTCGTGAAAATGGGGAATATCGAGAGTGTGGACGGTCACTCAGAAATTAAACCTCATATAATGCCGTTAAAAGTTCCCATGCCGGACCCTACGGAGTTAGAGGAGAGGTTCGCCTTAGTTTTGGTAAGTATTACAGGAGATCATCCTGAATCTCGACTTTGTTAGCTAGGAAGTGCTTTGTAGGCGCAATAAATCTTGCTTGGTCATTTTACTGATTTTTGTTTCTAAAAACACAGTGTTTTTTTTTTTTTGCCTGGTAGCAATTATTAAACGTGTACAGATATTAAAATAAATGTGATCTTTGATGTTTGAACTACAATTTGTGGGTCTTTCAAAGCTAAGCATTTCCATGCGAGGACATAGAATAATTCAAGGGTATTTATTTATTTACTTTTTCACATTATTTTCTGTTGCAGCCATCTCTGTATGTAACAGTTTTATATTGTAAATATAAGCAGACGGTCTACCAGACACAAAATCAAGTAGGCTGCATAGCTACTAAGTGAAATTAACTTTCTTGAAGTAATTACAGTGATAATAACTTAAGTGGCACAATCCATGGATAGTACACGGGCAGTAACACAGTACTGCTATACGATTTTTTTATGATGAAAAGTTTTTTTTCTTTCCTTCGTTCTTTCCGCTGTAATGAGCGGCTGATAAACTGCCCACTGCCCCCTCCCTGTGCTTCTTTTGTTTCCGAAAATGAGCGCCGGTTTGGGCTAAATGTGTTTTTTTACACTGTGAGGGTCTTTCACACAGTAGCGCATTTGAAACTACGTCCGTCTTCAGACGCGCAGATACGCTTTTACGGTTTGTTTGTAAACACGGGAAAGTCGCCAACTTTTCTGAATTCATTAACTCCAGCCTCCGCTCTGTGCCTGGCTAGACTAATGACGTAGTGCAACTTAAACCGTAACATTTTATGGTTGGCGATGACATTGTTACCACTATTCAAAATTAAAGTACCATGTGCCCTTCTAAAATCAACACATGTATCTGATGGGAAATTTGTTCTAACACGTTCCGCCATCTAATACGATCTGAACTGTTGGCATTTGATAATGCGGGGACTGCACACAAATAATGTTATCTACTATGAATAATCAAAACACGCCGTCCTCTGCTGGTTCCACGCGGACCAAAAGTAATGAAAGTACCTAAACTACTGAACTTCAGTGTCAGCGGTGCGGGCTGAGACAGACAGTCAAGATACCTTTGTGTCGCTGGCGATTTGCTGAATATTGTCAGAAGTAATCTAAGAAAATGAGTGTCTTACTAGTGGCATTGTTTCTTCTTTACTGATTGAGCATTTGTGTGAAAATGCAGCGGAAAACTGCATCATGATATGCGGCAGATATCCATTCTGCTTCGGGGTAGTCGAGCATTGCTGCCTCAAGTACCGCGTCTGCATCTGAAAATCTTCTTTAACCATTTCCTGATCTGGCAAAACAAACCACTGATGCTATTTTAGCATTTCCATGTAACAAGAAATATGACTCACAGCTGCACTTTCTAAACTATTATGTACAATTTAATGCTCCTGACAAAATTTTCTTCCAGAAAAAGCAGTGCCTTGATTTCTGCTTTCCTCTACTTTCTAGGTAAACCTGAGATTTTTGTGCATTTATATATTTGTTAGCTTGTTTGTTGTACTTTTTGTTATTAATGGTATATTATATTCATTACCTAGTCAATGATCCTCCCTTCCCACTTGACATAATTAGACAAAAACCTCTTCCCTCTCTCGTCACGGTCCATCACCGTATCTTTGAGAAAGACTTAAACTCATTCAATAACTATTTAAGTCTCAGATTATTCTTTACATGGCCTGTGCAGCCATTGTCCAGATGCACTTTTTGTTCTTGAAGAGAAAATTAAAAAGATTCAACACTGTTCAACTCTGAAACAGATTATTTTATTTGTTATAAAAAGGTTGCAAATAGCTTCCTGCAGCATTGTGAATCAGAAAGGTGGTTTTATTGTATTTTGTTTACATGGTTGAAGAACATGTCTGTGATGTGTACTATTTACCTTCTACTCCAGAAATTCCTTGATTACTGCAGATCTCCTAGACTTTGGGGAGTTTTGAGGGAAATGTCTGTCCCTATGTAGCTATTGATCCAGTGTAAGCTGCCTCTCGGCAAGCAAAGAAAATGCCAAAGATTCACTTTTTAGGTTTGCAGCAAGAAGCTGAAGCTCTTCTTTCAGAACTGAGCAAGCAATTAGGGTCCATCAGGCTTTTAATGAGTCAGATTGATTTGCCTACTGCCTTATGTATTATCAAAAATTGTTACATTTTAATTCCAATTGAACTGCTTAACTTTAGTTCTTGTTTCCAGTAAAGATACAATGATACTACCATGAAGCACATGAGAAATCTATCCATCCATCCATTTTCTTTAATTGTCCTATTTATGGTCATGGGGGGTCTTAAGCCTATAGGCGCAAGGATGGGCCACCATTCCCATTGTATAATGCACTCACCTATAGGCAATTTGGTGACACCAAATGGTGGTGCAGTGGTTAGCACTGTCGCCTCACACCTCTGCGACCCGGGTTCGAATCCCCGCCTGGGTCACATGTGTGTGGAGTTTGCATGTTCTCCCCATGTCGT
>JAODJX010000040.1:1259167-1270573 GCA_026776945.1 Isichthys henryi | reverse complement strand
CAGTCCAAAAACATGCTGAGGCTAATTGGAGTTACTAAATTGCCCATAGGAGTGCATGTGTGAGTGAATGGTGTGTGGGTTGTTCCCTGCCTCGTGCCCATTGTTTCTGGGATAGGCTCCGGACCCCCCGCGACCCAGTAAGGATAAGTGGTCTGGAAAATGGATGGATGGATGTTTTTGGACTGCTGGGGGAACTATGACAACATGCAAACTCCACACACATGGAGCCATGGAGGAGACTCGAACCCTGGTCTCGAGCACTAACCACCGCGGCATTATGCCACCCCACATGAGAACCAGTAATAATGATACTGAGAAAGATAAAGCGTTTGTATCAGTACATTCAGTCATACGATCACGCCTAAGCCCCGAGTTGCAGTCTTAACTGCGCTCCTTCATTGAACTGCTTTGGTGGAAACATGAGAAGTCTCAGAGGCTCTTCCAGATGCCTGCTCCTCTGCTCCCATCCGCAAGGACACGTGCTTCATGCGTGTGCTTCATGGCCACCATCTACATTGGATGCACATGTAGATGTGCATGTCCCAGTCCTGTTGCAGATGTGTGAACACCTCTGGAATCCTTTCCTGCTCTTCTGCTGCTGTGTGGCCGAGCTCTTGGCTGCCGTCTGTTCAGGTCCGATTTGGGACGCGTAGTAAAGATATCTTTTGTTATCCCTCTTGTCCAATTTTTTAACAGAAAGATTCTGCCATCTCTTTGCTATGGTTGGTAACATATGCACCCCTACCGTTTTCCTCCTTTAGGAAGAGGCTGGTATAGGCAGCACTTGCCCACCGCAGTCAGGCAGAGATGGCAGAATATTAATGAAACTTCTATTCCTTTAGGTGTGTCAGTGCTGGCTCAGCCAAGGTCAAACGGGGTGTGTGGATATGTCTTGTGAAGTTGCTGGGTATTGGTGCCTACTTCTGGTTGCCCTTGAGAAAGAGGGCTCTGGGTTATGCTTGGATCATTTTTCAAAGTAGCCCGTGCAGCTCCTCCACTCTGAATTCCTGTGGTCAGGTTTTGGCAGAGACATGGGTGGTGGGGGGTTTGAGGGGAAAATTTCCTCTAAATTGTTCATCAGAACGCAAATGACTTTAGCAGTGTTCACCAGAGTCCTGGTGTATGTGCGCCGTTGCTTAGTCAGGCATGTTCAGATGTTATGTTTGAACTACCAGAGTTCCAATTTCTCTTTATTCTGAGCATTAGATATTACCTGCTAAAATGAATATACCTCTACCTTCACAATACCTCCAAACTTTGAAATGCTGTCATTACAAGCGGTAATGGTATAGCGAAGAATCGGCCCATTCATTAGAAGAAAAACCTTCCAATTCACTGAGGCATGAAGGAGGTAGAAATCGGCATTAAACGCTGTGATCCTGAACCTTTCATAAAGACTATGACATTTAAATTGACCACAGAGGCCGATGTGACTGATACACTTGCAGCTTGAGCACCTACTATCTTCAGAAACCTCCCTGTTGGTTTAAGTTGCTTCTAGGACAGACGCAACAGAGTGCTGATAGTCAGTCAGGTCTCTATTATTGCCACGCATTATCACCACACATACCGATACCAAAATCTGTGGATGCTCAAGTCCCTTATGTAATACGGCATAGTATTATCATATAACCTATGCTCATCCTCCCATAGACTTAAATCATCACTCGTAAGACATAATGCAATGTAAATGCTATGTAAAGAGTTGTGTTGTTCCCAGAAAACAGGGTGCACACAACACAAACAGCAAGTGAATGAAACGAGTGTTGGAGAGAGACGGATGATCTGTCAGCAGGGCACGAATACATATCATTTTGTTTCTGTGGATTTAGTGTGCTGCTACAAGTTTTGCCTTTTGGAACTTTTTGGACCCCCCCAGAACATTTTCAATCTGCACTTGGGTGATTCTCACATACATACAAACGGATATGGAGGGTCAGCTGTATTCATTTCTTGGTTAGGGTTAATTGTGGATGACGTGTGCGTGTTCATGTATGTGTTAGGATTAGATGTGTGTGATATGTGTGCATTCGCATACGTTGTGTTTAGTGGTGTGTGTGTGTGTGGGAGCGGCAGACTCAGGTTATTGCTGCCGTTTCCTGCCAGAGACAATGGCGGCTCTGTCCCACCATGTTATTTTTAAGGGGGCCTCCGTCCCCCAGCCTCCGGTGGGACAGGCTCTCACACCGGCTCCCTGTAGCCCGAGTGATTTACTGCAGTCTCACACACAAACATGGTCTCAAACTGGCATTTCTATTCAAAAGTTTGATGAAGTGGTGTGGAAGCAGCTGTAACGTGGCATAAAATAGCACCGAAAAAGACAAAACACCTACATGCTTACAGTGCATCAAACTGCAGACTGAAGTGCAGTCCTCACTGCCTCTGCCAATCAGAGGACTGCCCACCTAATTGACTGTGCTGTGGTTTGATTGGCATAGCTTAACCAGTAGGACGTCTTCGCAGTCGCAGTGAGTGCTTTACCTCTGTATCAGGTAGCATACTTTTGCTGTGGTACTTTCAGTACTTTCCTTTTTCCGCTGACTTCTAGTTCTAAATGGCCAAACTAACAGGTACTTTTTTGGTACTTCAAGACATTGGGTTTTCTTTGTGGATTGGTTATGCTAATAACTTACCTCTGTAACACAATACAAACGAGGCCTTGAAAACCGTTTTGAAATCAGAAAATAATGATAAACTAAGTAAAATATATATATATATAATTAATAACAGATGCTTGGACAAATGAAGAGATACAAGCTTAAATTGCAATCTGTTGGGAAGATCGGGATGGCATGTCAAGAAATAAAGTATTTTGTGTTATATAGCCAGTAGGACAGACCTGTATTGGAAATATTTCAAATATCACAATGTGGATTTTTGTTGTAATAAATATTGTTGTATTTATAACACAAAATAGGAATTCATCATAAATTTCTCATAAACTCATCTACAGAACAGCAAAAAAAAAAAAAAAAACAGCAATAATGAAAATGATTGTGGTCGTGTTAGAAAATGCATGAATCGCTCATGCAGAAGCAGCAGTGATAAACTTTAAACTGATTTATAAACATACAGGCCTACTACTACATACAGGCCTACTACTACATACAGGCCCATTAAAATTGGAAATACTTGCAAAGTTTTTTTTCTTCCCTGTGACAGAGTAAGAAAGGTGTTAGTGAAGCTTAAACTCCCTGAGCTATAATGTCCATGCAGAATTGAAGATAATAAAAAGCCTGATCCTAATCTAACTGACTAAATGTGAGAATGCATGAGCATTACATACAATGTTGGTATTAATATCACACATCGTCCAGCCCTGTAATATATTACAGCTATTGTTCGAATTCAGTACAAAATCCCCTCCTCACATTGTGATGCCATTCAGCACCGGTGCCACTTTTCACTCCAGTGGAAAAGCAACGCTTTGAAGTGCCGTACTTCTGGTGCTTTCTTGAATTACCAAAAGTAGGGTACCTGATGTGATGGAAAAGCACAGACCGTTCCTAGGTTAGGAACACCCAAGTTATGGACAACTTACAAACGACTGCATAAAGCTTATGATGTAAAAAATTAGGGTCAAATACACTTGGTAATAACAGATGCACGCACTACTATATGACACTCGTGAAAACATTGCACGGCTTCGTCAGCTTGAGGTACACTAAAGTACTGTATTTAGTGATTTTTATTATCACTGTATAATTTATTATGATCTTTATTGTCTTTATGATTCACCTACAAATTCGACTTAAGTACAGACTTAGGGAACAGGTCTCATGTGTAACCTGGGGACTGACTACAGCAATATGCCATCAGTTTACAGGATGACAATTATTATCTTTTCTGCAGTTTCATTTTAGAGGTTTGTACTATTCATCCACAGCACCTCGTGCTTTCTCTGTCTCTTCCCTATGTTGGTTATGCCTTATATTTTGGGTAAACCCAATTGGGACTGCTGGGGGAGGGGGTTCCCCTAGGAATTTCCCCCAGAATAATGGTACGTGCCGCATGGCTAAGCGGAACTTGTTCACGCTGCCTGACTCCGGGGTCACTCCTGAGCCTCTCTGCATTTCAGACCTCAGTTCCCTGCTGCAGGGAGGCACAGGAGACCCTTCTCAGCGTTTGTGCGTGGAGTTAAAAGAAATTTAGCATGAATTTCCATTTTTACCCATCTTTTATCTTTTACTGTATAAGGATATGAATTGTTCTCAATGTCAACGATCTGTGATGTGATTTGGCATCTTGTTAGTTGAGTCAGTGGCATTTTGTCAAGCAGCTTTACAGCATGATGGCCTTGGGAAGACGGTCTCTCTCATGACCTGTAGATTTTCCAGGAATGCCCCATTTGCAAAATATGTAGGTATCCAGTCATAGTGACGTGGTGCAGCAGGAGGAATGTCTTGATATATATACATATATTTTTTGGGGTTGTGGTCTGAAACAACACATGGGAGTTATGTGGGGGGGCAGGGTAGAGTGATGTAGTCTGAACCAAAGACAGCAAACCCGCGCTCTCACAAGCACCGCAGTGGCTTGCTTTCATTTTCCCCGTTGCCGCTCTGTTCATGGAAAGAAAAGAGGAAGCAGCTCCTGTGACGACTCGGCGAAGTGACCCGACAAAGCCGGCCTTTCCCATGCTGCTGCCGCTAAGGGTTACCACATGCTTCTTGAAGTCTTCTAGCCATTCCCATCTTCAGAGGACATTCGTGAAAGTGAAACTGGCACATTCATTTCCTTCTCGGTCATTCGACATTCTCATAGCGTGCTGCATGGGAAAGGCCCGAGCCGTCTTTCCGATCACGTTTTCCCTCGGCGTGTTAAACAGGGCCTGCTGGTTTGTGCTCGGTGAAAAGCGGCAGCTTCTTCTGCTCTTTCTCTCTTTCTGCCCACTGTCCTTCCCCCTGCTGGTCTTCTTTGTCACAAACGCTCGGTTCAGGTTACCTTGTAAAAGGCCTTTGGCTCAGGTGTCCTTGCCAAATAAGAAACCCAGAACATTCTCACAATATGCTCTGAGGCTTTCTGTTCCTGTCACCTGTACGGGCCTCCCCAGTGACACACAGACACAATCCCACAGCCATACAGCTGCCCATACCTGCAATCTCGCAACACACCTGAAGTGGTTGAAAAAGACTCAGTGTGACCATTTGACCCAGTTAGTGTGGTGTGTCCTTTTGAAGGACTAGGAAAGGACTCTGGTCCCTTGATGATGCCGCCCTGTTCTAACTGCACCCCATGCTTTGGGTTTGGATGTGGAACAAGCAAGAACAAAATATGAAAGCATGGATAGAATGATGGTCTGAGACATTTTCACTTTTGCTTAAATTTCTCTAATCCAGATGTGATTTATTATTTTCATCTGATGGCATTATTTGAATGTTCTTAGTGGAGAGAATTACTCAAAAATTCATGATAAGGATGGTAATATGTATCTGTGGAAAACGGCTGCACAGTACAGTATACTGCAGGCTAAGTACCTAAACAGGGTATATTTAGTCTACCATGGCACAAAAACATAAACATGAAGGGCTCTCAGCGCCTGTATACTGAATGCAAACTGGTGCATCGGAGAACTCATTATTATATCTCATAGCCTTTGAATCACACTGAGTCCTGGGGAATAGACTGCCCAGACCTGTTAAGTTGTCTATAAGAGCCACACCTGGATCGGGAAGCAGACTCAAAGATATTCATTTGGCAGATTGGGCCAGACAGTTACCATTGGAAACAGGGCTCAGTGTGTCCAATTCATGTGTCAATATGACGTGTGGGATGTTACCATAGAGACAGAGCTCAGTGTGTCCAGCTCCTGTGTGAATATGATGTGTGGGACGTTACCATGGAGACAGTATTCCGTGTGTACAGGTCCTGTGTCAATATGACGTGTGGGACGTTACCATGGAGACAGCATTCCGTGTGTACAGGTCCTGTGTCAATATGATGTGTGGAACGTTACCATGGAGACAGAGTTCAGTGTGTACAGTTCCTGTGTCAATATGATGTGTTGGACGTTACCATGGAGACAGGGCTCAGTGTGTCCAGCTCCTGTGTGAATATGATGTGTGGAACGTTACCATGAAGACAGGGCTCAGTGTGCCCAGCTCCTGTGTGAATATGACATGTGGGGCGTTACCATAGAGACAGGGCTCCGTGTGTATAGATTCTGTGTCAATATGACGTGTGGGACGTTACCATAGAGACAGGGCTCTGTGTGTACAGCTCCTGTGTCAATTTGATGTCGGATGTAACCATGGATACAGGGCTCAGTGTGTTCAACTCCTATGTCAATGTGACATGGGGTATGGGGTGTTAACATGGAGACAGAGCTCAGTGTGTCTAGCTCCTGTGTCAATATGATGTGGGCTGTGGGCGTTACCATGGAGACAGAGCTCAGTGTGTGCAGCTTCTGTGTGAATATCATGTGGGCTGCAGCTACTATGGAACTATGGAATATGTGTCATGTTTCTCTATTGGAAAACAAAGGAGACTTTGGAGTTCTGTGTTAGACCTAATCTGTACTCCATAATATTAAAGCACGTAGGGGACCTTTCTAGAAGTGTGCTGCTATATGCCAGTGGAATATCTGTTAGAGATCAATGCATTTTGAAAGAATATAAATCTGTTACTGAATAAAAATCTAAGAAAAATCTGTTTTAACCCGCGACAAACCTGGAATAAATTTTGAAAATATGTCAAGCCAAGTGATAGAAGTTATTACAGATAAGAACTGGGCTTGAAAGTTGGACATCTAAAAACAGGGGAGGCACCAGTGGATGCCGTGTTTATAGAGTGGAGATACAGTTGGCCCTGCAGACATCAACTGTTGAAAGAACATTACAGTAGCAAGTATGTGGGGTAGAGTATGTGAGGTAGAGTTCTCATTTTCTTTATTTTTAAGTTACGATGGCTACCGGATGTGTGTAAAGTCATAACCGAACCCGATTCCTGTTCCATAACCTAATAGCTGTAATGGCAGTTAAATGCCTGGAGGGTTCCCTGACCCCATGCTGTGAGAGTCACAGACAAAGCTCTCCATGACTGGAGTGGCCCATCTTTTCTCACTTTTTATTTAGCAGACCCCTTTGTCCAAAGCCATGTACCAGACTGGATCAGAGAGCAGGGCGAGCCGGTATTCATGGAGAACTGCGGTTTAGGCCCAGCAGCGATATGATTACTCTGCTGGCCACAGAATTCAAACCTATGACCTCCTGGACATCAGCCTAGATCCATAACCTTAACATAAGGGTTCCCAAATTTTCACGTTCGTGGACCAGTTTACGTCATTATGTCGGCAGTTTTATAAGTTTAATCACTTCCGTTGTTTCAGATGTGAACACGCAAGGGTGAGGGGTCATAAAAAAAAGTTAAATATAGTTTATATTTGGAAATAAACCAACCCTTCTGCAGATCCCCCAGCATTCACCATTCTAGTGGAATACTGGCCGTGGACCAGTACTGGTCCTCAGACAGGGGGTTGGGAACTGCCTGATGGTCGCTCAGAGTTTCTCTCTGGTTGTTAATTCCATGTGTATGTATTACATGAATGTACATAAAGTCTCACATATATAAAGAATTAATTTGATAGAGCTGTAGACAGAACTCATAATCTAACCAAACTGTAGATTTTATATCGCTATTCTATTTATTAAATTGTGTTGTGGATGTTATCGTTTATTTACTGTGTTTGTATTTACGTAGCACCACGAGAGCCCAGAGGAAACAGTATTTCAATGTACTGTATATTTTACATGGAAGTGTTGACAATAAAGAACTCTTGAGTCTAATTTTAGGCTTTAGGCCACACTGTGTCCAGGAACACAAGAAAGTTACTGTTCACCTTCTCTTGTTTATCAGTGGAGATAGATTTGTACCAAACGGATGCTCTGATTCTCTGAGTTGGTGTTGGCCTCCTACGGTTTGTAAGCTTAAAGTAGCCCTCAAGACCTCAAGTGCAAAGAAGGCTTTAGAAGCCATGTCATTCTATCAAACTGAACTTAGACACAGCAGCTAGTCCATGCTAATTTCTGCTAAAATCTCTCATGTTTTCTGTGCTGTATTTGTGTATTTACAGTGTGAATGTGGTCTGTATCCCAGCCCCTCAGCCATGTTTTATTTTGTATGTGTTTTATTGGCAGATGTGGGGTCAGGCGAAGGCTAGACTGTGGAGCTTTAGCAAACCGATGTGCTCTAGGGACCAGACAGGCAGTTTTAGTGCCATGTAAGGCTGTAAGATGTTGCAAAAATATCTCAATGTGAATTTAAATGAGTTTCCTCTGCAGGGTGTCTGGGCTCAGTCTTAGAGAAAGGGTGAGGAGCTCAGACATTCGGGAGGAGCTCAAAGTCGAGCCGCTGCTCTTCCGCATCGAAAGAAGCCAGTTGAGGTGGTTTGGGGATCTGTCTAGGATGCCTCCTGGACGGCTCCCTGGGGAGGTGTTTCGGGCATGTCCAACCAGGAGGGAGCACCAGGGCAGTCCCAGGACAAGCTAGAGAGATTATATCTCTTGGCTGACCTGGGTACCCCTTGATATTCCCCTGGAGGAGGTGGCTAGTAAGAGGGAGGTCTGGGCATCCCTGCTTAGACTGCGGCCCCTGCGTCCCGACCTCGGATAAGCGGCAGAAAATGGTTGGATGGATGGCTGGCAATGAGAAATTTTAGCAATAAATATCAAGATAATTTTAAAGAAAAAAGGAGTTGGGAAAAATTACTCAAACTATTGCCGGATTTAACTTATCTACCAGTAGCGTCTGTCAAAAAGTCAATGGTGTTTCTGTGAGTTGTCAGCAAATAACTGGCTTTTGTTCAATATTGTCTTTATGGAATCCAAAATTTTTCAATGCATCAGATGATGAATGTCCTTTGGTGACCAGTTCTTCTTCACTTTTCTCCTCCCCACTCATTTTGTAAATTTTTCTTACAAATATTTATACAAGTGATTTAAACAGTAAAGATGAAAATGATTATGATTGGCTTGGAGAGCGCATGCAGAACTCATGCATGAACAGTGGTGCTAAACTGTACAATGACTTTATACCAGATAATCTTGAAAATGAACATCGCAAAATATTCATTTAATGATTTAATCATTAAAACTGCAAAACTTGCAAATGTTTTGTACCCTATGAGAATGTTTAAAAATGTTTTAGCAAAACTTATTGATGACCCAAATTGCCCAAATTTCAAAATATCAGAATGGAATTTCTTTAAGGGAAAAAAACTGTCAAAATACTGTATATCATAGACCAGGGGTCACCAACCTTTTTGAAACTGAGAGCTACTTCACGGGTACTGAGCCATACGAAGGGTTACCAGTTTGAAACACCCCCCTAAACTTATATAAACTTCATATATAATAAACATGTTTTAAATGCTTTTTTTAGATATTGTCATTTTCAAACCTATATAAATGCAAATGTGATTAAAGAAGAATAGCAACAGGACAAAATTACATTTTAGACGCTGCTCACTGATGAGTTGTGCTATTTTTAGAACAGGTCTCTGTTAAATTATATGCTATGTTGGTGATCCCTGCCATTGAGTATCGTCCATTCAGTATAATGGTCTGAAAAATACTGCCCAAGCCTAACCTCAACCCAAATATCGCAGTCCTTGCCATGCGACAATTGCATGTGCATAACATGCAATGTTGATGGTAACATCACACACTGTGTGGGCATAGAGCCATGAGAAGAGAGAGATTTAGGGGATATTTGACACCGTTCCGAGTTAGACTCTATAATAGATGGACATCCAGTGCGGTTCCTGGTCCACCATGGAGAGCTTATTGTTACTTTGTAGCTCTTATAATCAACGCATTTATTCTGTAATTTTGAACATCTAGAATGAATGTTTCTTTTTGACTTTATGGGTTTTCTCTGTTTCGTTTGCTTCACCTGTCTGTCTCTTGCCGAAGTCGCCACCGATTATCTTTTGATAAAAGTCGCCGCTGGAAAAGCACGGTCCATTTGAAGAGGGGAAGCTGGTGGTGTCTCTGCATGAGGCAGTGAGGAACAGCTGTTCAGGCCCCTGTTAGCATGACCCACTTATGAGCACAAAGGTCAATCTTGTACTTGTCAGCTTGAGAGCAAGATGAGTTAATCACTTGTGTTAGTGTAAACTGTCTATTGATCAATCTTAGGATTATGCTTTATTTAATGTGAAGCTCCATGCGATGTCTTACTAGTGTTGATTGGAACCCAAGTTTTTCAATTTAAGAAGGCAATGAAAATGGAAATATCTGCTGGACAGAGAAATCCATGTACAAATCTGCTTCTGTGTGGTAATAAAAGAATCCAGACTATTTTATCTTTATATTGAGGAAACGAGGTCACTGGTACAGTTCTGGAAAGGCCCTGACTGCTGAAGGGGACATGGAACTGAGGGCTCTTTCACACACTCTGGACTGGCCTGGTCCATTCAAACTGGCTCATAGAGGCGACCCGTCCGTAGCAGACCTAGACTCCTTCTCATCAAGACCTCTGCCCCTGTTTTTCCAGAACTCCATGAACCTGCCCCCTGATAAAGCTCGTCTCCTACGCCAGTATGACAACGAGAAGAAGTGGGACCTCATCTGTGATCAGGTATCCACAGCATCTCGTACATTATATGTTCTTGCTGCTTGTCCTCCCTCCATATTTCACATAGAATGAAGAGGAAGTGATATTAATGTGAACGAGTAGGACTCTCAGGTGTGCTGGCGGAGTCTCGGTGTGTTTTCTGAGTCACTGCTCCATCCGCCTATGATGATCTTCCTCTGCTGACATTTGGTCTGTCTGTTCAGGAACGTTTTCAGGTGAAAAACCCTCCCCACACTTACATCCAGAAGCTAAGGAGCTATTTAGACCCAGGGGTCACACGGAAGGTGAGCTGACACAGAACAGCTGGCTTCTCACAGCCCTGATATTATTGCTGCTTTCTTTCGCTGTTAATTTATAGAAATGCAGTTTTTTTTTATTTATATGGTTAAATTTTATGGTTCATTTTCTTTTATTTTTGTCCGGTTTATTTTTTGAAAACGTCATTACACTTAAAAAAAAAAATGGAGATGCATAATTGTAAATTTCTGTGTTCTAGAAATTTCGCCGGCGAGTTCAAGAATCCACGAAAGTTCTGCGAGAGCTGGAGATATCGTTGAGGACCAATCATATTGGGTAATCACACAATCATTCATACTCTTGCCTTTGGTTGCGTTGGTCAAATTGCACTTTTAATTTGCACCTCTGTCAGTCCTGGTGGCCCCTGGTTTCCACCTCCATCACTGTAATGCACCTCTGTCAGTCCTGGTGGCCCCTGGTTTCCGCCTCCATCACTGTAATGCACCTCTGTCAGTCTTGGTGGCCCCTGGTTTCCGCCTCCATCACTGTAATGCACCTCTGTCAGTCCTGGTGGCCCCTGGTTTCCGCCTCCAT
>JAODJX010000040.1:1241021-1256071 GCA_026776945.1 Isichthys henryi | reverse complement strand
TGCCAGGTATCAGCCCAGTCGCTAATTAAATCCAGATCCCGTTGTAGCCTCTCTGCTGCTAGATCAGTATCTGCTACTCCACCCACCTTGGTGTCATCTGTAAATTTGACCAGTTTACTGTATGTATTGGTGTCAATATCATCATTGTAAATTAGGAACAATAGTGGTCCTAAAATTGAACCCTGTGGTACCCCACTATAAACACAGGCCCAATGTGACATTGTACCTCTAATAACTACTCGTTGCTTCCAGTCAGTTTTGCAGCTTGGATCGAAAACTGGTGTGTGTGTGTGTGTGTGTGTGTGTTTTTGTAAAGTGTGTGTGGGTGATCAAGACCAGACCTCAGAGTGATAATGACAGTTTTGGACATGGTTATCAGTCATACCATAACACTGAGAAATAGTAAGAGAAGGTGGCTGAAACGTCCGCTGTCACAGCTCTGCCTCAATCTCAGAGGTACCCTTTTCATGCAGGTATGAGCAGTCGGCATAAGGCGACATCTCCCCTGACATGCATGAGATATCTGATGACATAGTGCTCGACAGGAAGCGGATGTCTCTGCTCGCATGGATGCCTGCCCCCAGTATTGCATTAGTAACCACACTGCTGCCTGCCTTTCCTGTCCCAGTTTCACCTCTGCAAATTAAAAGAAGAAAATTCTGCGCTCTCTCAAAACTGCCTCCTGAACAGCACCCCCTGGTGTTAAGATGCAGCTCTGTGGGGCCATAACTTATATTATGAAACTAGTATTCTTTCGGAAACAGGGGAGTCTCAAAAGACATAAGAGTGTAGAATTAAGGTCAGGGCACAAACACTCTGAACGGACTTTCTCAACTTCCGCTGTTTATTACTTCTTTCGTAGTTCACTTGAGTGGCACCTTAGGAGCCCTTATATTTTAGAAGCTTTGCATTGCATAAGTGATGGCAGTCACCGTTATTACATTTTCTTACAGCTACAATACGATAAGTAACAGCAAAACCATCAAGAACTCCAGGCTGGTCAGCCAGAAAGACGACGTGCATGTTTGCATCATGTGCTTGCGGGCGGTGATGAACTACCAGGTACATCTGACGTCACCTTGCAGTGGGACAGTGTTGGCCTAATCACCATTTACTTACATTATAATCTCCACATTCATGGCTTTCAGGATTCGCGGGATTTGCGTTTAATGTCAGAGTTCTTTGTATGGTGCAGAAGATGTGAAATATCAAGATCCTATTTATCATATCTGTAATAATTATTATAAAACAATAACATACAATAATAATCATATAGTTGTAATTTGTTATCACAGTGAGCCATTCCAGGATAAATTGTACAGAAGAAGGATATATAGATGGATGTACTGACAATTATTATAGTTGCCTAAATTGATAAGGTTATTTATCAGTTCACCTATGATTTAATAATGAGTGGAATGAATGATGGTCGTTTTCTCTCTCTTTGTACTCTACAGTACGGCTTCAATATGGTGATGTCTCACCCCCACGCAGTGAATGAAATTGCACTTAGCTTGAACAATAAGAACTTCAGGTCAGTCCTCGGATCTTCTTGCATTGTATACAGAAACATCCTGCTTTTAATGCTAGGGTGTGGACCAGGTGACCTTAATAACACCTAATGGTCTAAGTAATAGCATTTCTATTACAGTTTGATTTTCTTTAAACCGTGGATCCCCGCAATCTGCTTCCATATAATACGGAAAAGAGTTTTGTTAACCTGTAGCAGCTAATGTCAAAATCACTGTCTAGGTTAGCAGTGTGGTGTAATTCGGCCATAAAGCTATCTTGTGTGCCTTATAATACCTTAGAATAACTGATTCTCCTATTCATTTGTGATGAGTAAACAAATATTAGATATTACACACTGAACCTTGCTCTTTGGGTGTTATTTTATATCTTTGCATCTTTGTGTTCCTTTTCAGGACGAAGGCCCTGGTTCTGGAGTTACTCGCCGCTGTATGTTTAGTTAGAGGTGGCCATGAAATCATTCTGTCAGCATTTGACAACTTCAAAGAGGTATGACTCTCTTTAGGATACTTCAGCATCCAATAAATGGTCTAACATTATAAGGAACGCATAGGTGCTCTTACATCCATGGATACCGTTGTTCTGCATTGATATATGTGGATTCTCTTAAGGAAAAAAAGGCATATTGTATGTTATCAATAGTATTCATGAATAATAGTATTAATAGAATCTCCTACTTAAAAAATGACTAGAGAATGGCTGAACGGAATGGAATCGTAATGCAAATTTACGCAAGCAAATGCTAATTCCAGTGTCATTTGCCGCATACATAACACGGCGACTTTCACCAATGTGCTAGTGCAATTTGGCGCATAGTAAATCATGATGTACAGCCATGTGATCAGTAAATAAGGTTCTCTCCTGGTTTTTACGCGTCACCCTTCAAACCCGGTAACACCTTTACCGAGTTGACTCCCCTGCAGTGGAAAATCGAAGCGAGCTGGAACCCTGCTGTAAATTGTCTCTCTTTGCAGTGTGAGTCAGGTACAGCCTGGTTCCTTTACGCCAGTGAAAATGCACCGTAAATGTGAAACCCTGAGTACAGTCCGTACTGCCTTTGTTTATATAGAGGAAAAGGCCCATTTTCTTTGTCTTCAGAGAGTGCAGTGGCCTGGCAGTAACCAAAGTATCTCATGCTCACTCCCAACTTATTTTTCTTCCTTCCTCTATACCTCTATTTCCTCTATTCCCATGAGTTCCCATAATTAGATTTTTTTTCCTCCAAATGAAAGACTGAGATCTTTTAGCTGGAAGGTGTGAGGTTGTAACCTGATCATCCATTGGGCTTCAGCATTGAATTACACATCTGGAAACTCTTTGAAACAATTAAGTAATCATTTCGATATATTGACAATATTTAATATTTTCAGCCTTGTTCATATTACCATCCTCAATATTCCATAATATCTTAATCATTTGAGTAAAAATTTTGCTCTTGCATTTAAGCCTCACAGACATACACATTTTTCTTCTGGAATTTTCCATTCTGTGGAATTAAGTTATTTCCCAGTTAAGGTTTGGAGCCGATGGCTTGGAATCTGATATCTCTCTCTCCCTCCCATTTCAGGTGTGCAAAGAGGAGCATCGCTTTGAGAAGCTGATGGAGTATTTCCGCAGTGAGGATGGAAATATTGACTTCATGGTTAGCATTTTACAGTGGCGGATCTTCATTGGGATGCTCTGATTTATTTCCTATAAATCTGAGAAAAAGATCTATGAAGAATTAGCAATAGAGGTTAATCCAGCAGTATCCAGACAGCTATTGTGCTGGATTATCCAGCACGATCCAGTCAAGATTAAAGGGTTCAAGAACAAACACTGGCATCTGAGTGGTGTACTTCATGATGCATTTTTATCTCCTCTCATTTTTAGGTTGCTTGTATGCAGTTCATCAACATTGTTGTTCATTCAGTGGAAGATATGAACTTCCGTGTCCACCTACAGTATGAGTTCACCAAGCTGGGTCTTGATGATTTCTTGGAGGTATGTCCATTCTTGGTCCAATAACATTCATGTAAGTTAAAACAAGTCAATTCAGTTAAAATTATGAGAATATGATTGTTTCATAATACCTCAGCTGTGTTTGTGGTTCAGGTACACATTACATTGGAGGGACCAAATGATCTCACGCTTTGATGAAAGCCTGTTATTTTTGACGTCGTGGGGGAAACTCAATTTTATACAAATCTGTAACTTTAATCAAAAAACAAAAAATGTCATAAGTATTGAATTTTGTTTGGTAACTTATGAGTAAGGTTACGGCTGGCTAGGGGTTAAGTTTGTTAATTTTAAATCATTGGGATTTTTCCTGTAGAAATGAATGGTGAGTCCCCACAAAGATATGAGTACGTGTGTGTGTGTGTGAGATATGTTCTGGGGCCTGGTATCTTGACTGTACAGTACCTTGTCAGAATAGATTCTGGATTATTGTGTCACTAATTATATAAACAGTTGTGAAAAATTGCAATAGCTTGCAGGGAGTTGCAGAGCATGCGACTAAAACATGAACTCCAACGGGTGATGGAAAAGACTAAAGTTAACTGGACTGAAACCCAAGACTCTGGATGATCTTTTCTTTGCAGAAGTGCAAACACACAGAAAGCGACAAGCTGTCAGTGCAGATCCAGGCCTACCTAGACAACGTGTTTGACGTAGGGGGCCTCCTGGAAGATGCGGAAACCAAGAACGTGGCCCTGGAGAAGGTGGAAGAGTTGGAGGATCAGCTATCACACGTAAGATCAGAGTATCACGAGACATTTAGTGTGCTTCAACATCTCCATGTGCCTCTGCTTCACATGCCTGTGCCACTGCTCGATGTGCCTGTGCCGCTGCTCCATGTGCTTGTGCCTCTGCTTTACGTGCCTGTGCCGCTGCTTCCCATACCTGTGCCACTGCTCCATGTTCCTGTGCTGCTGCGTTACATGCCTGTGCTGCTGCTCCATGTGCCTGTGCCTCTGCTTTACGTGCCTGTGCCGTTGCTTCCCATACCTGTGCCACTGCTCCATGTTCCTGTGCCGCTGCTTCCCATGCCTGTGCCGCTGCTCCATGTGCTTGTGCCTCTGCTTTAAGTGCCTGTGCCGCTGCTTCCCATGCCTGTGCCGCTGCTCCATGTGCTTGTGCCGCTGCTTCTCATACCTGTGCCGCTGCTCCATGTTCCTGTGCCGCTGTTTTATATACCTGTGCACCTGCTTCACATGCATGTGCCGCTGCTCCATGTTCAAGTGTCTCTGCGTTGTGTCCCCGTGTCCATGTGCCGCTGCTTCAGGTTCCTACGTTTGTGCCACTGCTTCACGTCCCTGTGCCTCTGCCTCCTGTCTGTATGTTGCCGCTCACATCCCTCTGTCTTTGTGCCTCTGTTTCACATCCCTGTGCTGCTGCTGTGCATCCCTGTGTTGTTGCTTGGCGTGTCCCTGTGTCATTTATTTACAACCCACTAAAATGTTTTCTAGTCTCAATATTCTTATTCAGTCATAGAATAAATTCTAAGAATAACATAGACTGTAAATCAGCGCAAGTGTCCTGCGAAAAGCATACATGTATAATTTGTCATGTGAAACTGGATTTAATTTACACTGGTGGTCATCTATGAGCTTTGGAACTCCCTGCACTGGCTGGTGCCCCCTAATGGCCACGCCAGCCTGTGCAGCACAGTGATATTCATTTATGCTCTGCCTCTCACCATCTAATTCATTTTTTTTTTCTTTTGTCTAAAAGATGACTGAACGGCTGCTAGATGTGGAGAATGAAACGATGATGAAAGTAGCTGAGCTGGAGAAGTTGCTCCTTCAAAAAGACAAAGACCTCGTTGCCATAAGGGTAGGATGCCAGCAATACAGACAATATAAATCATTTGACACATTATTTAAGCCAAAGTATTTCTCCGTTATGGTTAAGGTACAGCAGCAGATAAGGATTGTATAATTAAGAGATATGCAGTTAGGTTAGCTGGTGTCTCTAAGTCTCCTGCAGTATGAGTGTGTGGGTCATGTGATGGCCTGGCATGCTGTGCAGGGTGTACCCCCGCCTCGGGCTTCAGGCCTTTGAAGCTTTAGCTTTCTTATAGCTGTGACACACGAGATGCTCATTTGATCATGTTCTGCGTTCTCTCAGGAGACCTTTGAGTCGACCAGCTCCCAGGTGCATACGCTGCGGAGGATGATCCAGGAGAAGGACGCAGCTTTCCAGCGGCACCGTCTCGTGGAGAAGCGGCTGCAGGAGCTGGAGCAGCAGGGCACCATCCGACTGCGCAAGCAGGCTGATGGAGACATCTCCATTGAGGCCCTGGCAGTGGGTGTGGCTGGAGAGACCTTGGGAATCATCAGCCCGCTGCCTGCAGGCCCGGTGGGCCCTGGAGCTCCAGGGGAAATCCCCTCCACCGCAGTTGAGCCTGTTGTGCCACCACCTCCGCCCCCACCCCCGCCTCCGCCCCCACTGCCCTCTGCTCAAGGTACTGCATTTATTTCAGCCTTTTTACTGTCCCAGCTGACACATTTGTTGCTGATTTGTTTCCATCAGTTTTACATTTTGCAGGGGAAACAGCTGGATGTGAGCACTTTAGGTCTGCTTTCCCTATCTCAATGGGCACTTTCACACTACAAGAACTTTTTTCCAGAACAAGGAACTTTTGATGCGTTCAGAGTGCCAGGACATAGTATACCAATATACTTTTGTCTAATATCACTTGCCAGCACTTATTAGCAGAGTAACATTCTATTGCGGGGCGGCATGGTGGTGCCGTGGTTAGCACTGTCGCCTCACACCTCGGGGATCCGGGTTCGAATCCCCCCCTGGGTCACCTGTGTGTGGAGTTTGCATGTTCTCCCCATGTCGTCGTGGGGTTTCCTCCGGGTACTCCAGTTTCCCCCCACAGTCCAAAAAACATGCTGAGGCTAATTGGATAAAGATAAGCAGTTTGGAAGATGGATGGATGGACATTCCATTGCTTTTTTATTACGTAAAACCGAAAGATCAATCTGCCGGCCAGATTTAATAAGAATCATGAACATGTTGCTGGTTGTATGAATAAAATAAAAGGTTGTGTCCCATTTTATTTTGATCTCAATCGCTCTCCCCCAATAACTAATGAATAACTAACAAACAGCTTAACAATACAACTTGTTCCTTCTCTATTGTTTTGGGGTGGCGGTGTAAATTCGGGTGATGTGTGAAGTTTAACATATAAATATTTAGCATCTCAAATGCTTATTCAGCATAATGGTCCCAGTTCTGTTTTGCGGCGTGAAAGCAGCAAACTAAAATGGCCAGGAGCTTCAAAAATCCCTGGTCCAGACAGCCCAGGAACCAGGGACCAGGTTCTAGAACTTTGGTGCCTAATAGTATAATAATGTTGTGCTGTGGTCGTCTGGTAACACACAGCTCCCCCTTTTCTGGGATGCTTGTCTGTCTTTAATGTTATAGGTGATTGTGTACCTGTGCCACCTCCACCACCTGTAGCCCCGCCTCTGCCTGGTACGTCTCCAACTGTCATCCTCAGCACCGGTCTATCAGGTGAGGCCTTATGTCTCTTAATTCTTCTGTACTCTGACATGAATGCATCTATCATCTGACAGGTTGAAATCTGATGTTATAGTAGATCAGGCAAAGGGACTGCAAGTCCTCATTCTCCAGTATTCTGTCTGTGAATGGTGTTGAATTTTTGTTTGACATTCTTTTGTTCTATAGCCATTAGAATCAAAAAGCCTATAAAGACAAAGTTTCGCCTGCCTGTGTTCAACTGGACGGCCCTGAAACCCACACAGATCAACGGCACCGTATTCAATGAGATTGACGACGAGAGAGTTCTAGAGGTCAGAGTTCAGGCATCTGTCACCTCTGCTCTTTATAAAAAAATCTCTCCTCTCTAAAACTCATGGCATAACACTCTGACACATACCTTTACTGTGCACTGGACATGAGAATTAGCGTAAGATGTGCATCTGTTTGCTATTATTTGCAGGAGCTGGATCTAGACAAGTTTGAGGAACTCTTCAAAACCAAAGCTCAGGGTCCAATAATGGACCTGTCCTGCCCCAAGAACAAAGTTTCCCAGAAGACCATCAACAAGGTTACCTTGCTAGATGCCAACCGTTCTAAGAATTTGGCCATCACGTTACGCAAGGCTGCAAAGAGCACAGAGGAGATCTGCAAAGCTATCCAGATGTAGGTGTAGATGTAGTTTCCCTGCACGGGTGTTCACTGTTGGGTGTGCTGATCGTACACATGACTAAGTCATGCTCCCCTGTAGGTATGACCTGAAGGCCCTGCCGGTGGACTTTGTCGAATGCCTGATGCGATTCCTGCCCACGGATGCAGAGAGCAAACTGCTACGTCAGTACGAGCGAGAGCGCCGTCCAGTGGAGCAGCTGGCTGAGGAGGACCGCTTCATGTTACATTTTAGTAAAATTGAAAGGCTCACGCAAAGGATGACGATCATCACCTTTGTGGGCAACTTCATTGATAACGTCAATATGCTGACTCCGGTATGTGTCATTGGCTAAGTGCTCATTGTGAAGGTACCACAGGCAGGGCAGTAAAAATGTTGGGTTTTCTGTTGTTCTGAGAGGACCAATACATTTACAATTATTTAGCAGAAGCATGTATCCAAACCAACAAACATTTTTGAGAGCAGGGTCAGCCAGTCCCTAGAGCAATTGGGATCGCTTCAGTTGGTTACAATACAAGACAGTGTAAAACAGTTCAAGACAGTGCACAACAATATAGATGGTGCCAAACAATATAGTTAATGTGATACAAGAGAGGTAAGGGGTACGTGCTGATTACCCACCACATGACGAACCACCTCAGGGATGAGAACCTGCGTGCAGCCGAGCGGCACCTCAGCACCACACTAGTCCGAAAGGAACAGTGGGAGTATTTTTTTTTCTTCCCGGTGGCTGCAGTGCCAATCCTGCCAATCCAAGTTGGAGGACCTGCTTGCAGGGCTGGATGTAGGTTAACATACCCAGGATGAAGCAATTGCAGGTTAAGGGCCTTGTTCAAGGGCCCAATGGCATAAGATTACTCCGGGCATTCACGGGATTCAAAGCAGCAAAACTATACAATATTTAGTCAGAGGCTGATATAGTGCAGTAACAGATCTATAAAGTGCAGGCTGCTTAGGGGCACCAGGCTGAATCACTGCGCTGACCCAGCGATACCAGGACCATGCGATACCAGGACCATACGATACCAGGACCATGCGATACCAGGGCCATGTGATACCAGGACCCTGCTCATGAATACAGTCTCCTAACCTGCTGAGCCACAAGCCGCCATAGTTTTTCAATGATCTCATTTTCAATCACTCTTCCTTTTCTAGCAACTGAATGCAATTATTGCTGCATCTGCCTCAGTGAAATCATCGCCCAAACTGAAGAGAATGCTGGAGGTGCGTTCCTCTGTTGGCATGTGCATGATTCATATATAATGTGGAAAGGTGGCGGGCTGTTCTGTCTCTCTGAGACCCTCTTTTCATAGTACATCTTAAATATGTTCTTGTTTATTCATTTCACAAAATAATAATCTTAATATTAGATTTGCATTCCTGTATCTCTGCTTACTCTGCGTTAATTTGTCTTCCTTCCTTTGTGTAGATTATTTTAGCTTTGGGAAATTATATGAATAGCAGCAAAAGAGGCTCAGTTTACGGGTTCAAGCTTCAAAGCCTGGATCTGGTAAGTGCTTCTCTGGAGAGGAGGTTCACAGCTCTCGCTGAACCTGGCCCAGCTGCGAGTCTGAGAGGTCTTCCTGCTTATTTGCGTTCCAGTTGCTGGACACCAAGTCTACAGACAGGAAGCTGACGCTGCTGCACTACATTGCACTCATTGTGAAGGACAAGTACTCGGATCTGGCCAACTTCTTCAATGAATTGCACTTCGTCGACAAGGCAGCAGCTGGTCAGCACCCTGGGCCGAATCCGGGAACGGGGCAGGGTCCTGATTCACAGGGGAGTGATGTACATGTTTCTATGCACAGTATCGCTGGAGAATGTGCTGCTGGATGTGCGAGAGCTGTGCAAGGGTATGGAGCTCATCCGTAGGGAGTGCAGCCTCCATGACCACGTGGTGCTCAAGGACTTCCTGCAGATGTATGAGCCACAGCTCGACAAACTGCAGAAGGATTCCAAGACAGCAGAGGTGACAGCCTTTTGTTTTACCCACAATTAAAATGCTCTTCTTCAAATAAGTGATAACCCACTCTTCACTAGACCAGCCTACGTTGATCAGAAAAATAAGTCAGCAGCACCTTAAACCTTCTTGATAAACTTTGTCTCCTCACTGACCTGTAGGAAGCGTACAACAGTGTGGTTCATTACTTTGGAGAGAGTGCCAAGACGACCCCACCCTCAGTCTTCTTTCCTGTGTTTGTGCGTTTCATCAAGGCATACAAGGTAAGGGGTCACGTCGTCCCGCACGGACAGAGGAAGCCTCCGTTTTCACCTCTGCAGAAGCTTTGCTTTTGTGTATTTGTGTTGCTTCATGGATTTCAAAACAACAAAGATGGGCTTCTATTCCGTCACCGGACACGGTGAGAAGTCAGCGGCCACATAACAGGAAAGGCCAGCTGGGCTGCACTTCTCACAGCAGCTTTGGTGTTTAGACTGGCCCCCGCCCTACTGTGGCCCCAACCCGGCTGTGGCCCTCTCAGCGGCAAAGCCCTTCCTGGCATTGTTCTCCGGCTAGATTTATGCATTTGCTCAGGAAGACTGAAGGATCTCCTGGTCCCGTCTGTCAGGGACGTCACAGAAACCTGGGCCCAGTCATGGGAAACGTAGCCTTGAGAAATGACGGGTGCTGATCTTGGTGCGTGTGTGACTGTGCATCTGCTGCGCAGGAAGCTGTGGAGGAGAATGAGCAGAGGAAGAAGCAGGAGGAAGCTATGAGGGAGAAGCTGCTGGCTCAGGAGGCCAAGCAGCAAGACCCGAAGGTAAAGGCTTCAGACTGAAGTTTTGAGATGTTTCACTGTTTCACTGGTTTGAATTCATGTCACTGTATGAATGCATGAACTACTAGCAGATACCTATGATGTCATAGGTGCAGGCACAGAAGAAGAGGCATCAGCAGCAGGAGCTGATCGCAGAGCTGCGCAAACGGCAGGCTAAGGACCACCGGCCTGTGTATGAGGGCAAGGATGGCACCATAGAGGACATTATCACAGGTGGGGTACATTGTAAACATGGACCCAACCTGAGGGCAAAGGTCACAGTGGTCCTGCAGTCGTCCCCCTGCAGAAAGTACACAGTCTGTTATGTGATTCGGATGCCTCAGCGGACGAGACACAATGCCTTCCAGGTCAAAATCTCCACACAGCCAAGACAGTGAGCCGATCCTGATGTTCTGCTGGGAAATACTGCTCTGTAGGTGATGCAGTGTCCCACCTACCGCAGTGGCTGTACTTTTTCCAAAAGCCAATCCAGTGACTCATTAACCAAGAAAGACTCTGTGTCATAAGGTGTTCATCTTAAGTGAATCCTTCATGATAATCGCCCTTAATATCCCCTCTATCTCAGTGCCTACCAACTCCATATTAATTCAGGGCCTTTTTCCTGTACGAGGAGCATCCCTGCTACTGTCTGTGGTGCCGACTGGGGCCATTCAGGTGTGCTGTTGTCTCTGTGCCCCCCAGCATTGAAGAGTGTGCCCTTCACGGCCCGTACTGCCAAGCGGAGTTCCCGCTTCTTCTGTGACACCAACCTCTACGATGAGTCCAACTGCTAGCCCCTTACCCCCACGCTGCCCCTGCTCACACACAGTCCAGGTGGTTTGGACCTCCTCCATATGCCCCCCCACCCCATGCATGCCCATTGACGTTTGCATGCTCATCCACATCCCCCCCCGACTAACCCAGTTCCCGAGAACCAGCAGCGTTTTCATTTTGGTTCTTTCACGTCTCACTTCACCACCAACCAAATCTCTACAAATGCTGTTTATACTGAACAGTAGCAAGTTTGTAGCTGAACTGGCACAATGTCCAAATATTTGTCATTTTAATTTGAAATCTTTCCTAATTCCAGTCTTTATTTTATATATAAGATCCCTGGCTTTTGTTGTTCAGATATAGCTGTACATGAGACATGGAATTGAGGCTCCAATGAAATCACAGAGAGAGATTTGGCTTTGAGAACTGGGTTTCCTTAAAATCCAGGCTTAACTAATCATGTTTTTTTTCCTTTCCTAACATGTTTACCTCTGACTTTTTTTTTTTTTAGCCAAACTGAAGGTTGACCTCCGTACATTTGCCCCTCTAAAGAGCGGGTAAGCTGGGTAGCTTCCTGTTGCTGCCAGCTGCTTGGATGTCGTCCAGGGTTGGACCCTGATGCAGCCGTTTTGTGAAGCACCAAGCATATTGACCTTGACTGAGGCTGATGTTGCTTTGGAAATGCAGCTTGGTGGCTCAGGGGCGAGTGTAGCAGCTAATAATGTAATAATTTTTCCTTTCATAAAATGCAGTAATGTTGACGATGTAATAACTGGCCAATAATGTGAAACGTTTTTCATTCAGATATTTAATTACATTATTGGTAATTTATTACGTTATCGGCTTTTATTATAAGAATGGCAAAATTATTGAATTATTGGCTGCTACATAAAGCACTGTCACCTTCTAGGTTTCAGGGCTTGGGCTTTGAAATTTGCACCCATTCTGTGCGTGGAGTTTTCTGTCTTATGCAGATTGACTCTTGTAGTCCGGACACACAGTTAAGATAATTGACATCTTTAAATGACCCATAGTGTGTAGTGTGTGAACCCTCTGATAGTGCCCTGCCTTGTAACCTGTGCTGCCTAGACTCAGGCCCAGGCCCACTGCCAACCCGGCGTAAGTAAGTGGTTGGAGTAGATATTCAGTGAGAAAAAAAACCCTGAATTTTATTCTCTACTAGGAAAGTGCCAGTTAAATCTAGTGAAGAGAAACTAATCCCGTGCTTATGAAATGTGATTTGATCATATCATAAGATAAGTTATGAAAGGCAGTATTTTTGGTGCCTCTCCAAACTTGCCTATGTTTAAGAATAAGATGTCTGTCAGCTGCTTGGTGTATATTGCTACCTGTGGAAAGTATGCTGTACCATGCTGAGAACACGCTGCCTGTCCCCCGGCCGTCTCGGGGCTTGCCCGCCCGCGCTGCCTGTCCCCTGGCTGTCTCGGGGCTCGCCCGCCCACGCTGCCTGTCTCCCGGCCATCTCAGAGCTTGCCCGTCCATGCTGCCAGTCCCCCTACTCACACTTTCATGCTACCCTGATAAATGTTTTCTGACCCCTCAGAGCCTTCCAGATGCCAGGTGTTTTCCTGCTGGTCTCACCCTTGTGTCCTTTCCCACTCACAGATCTCCGAAACCAGCCCTTCCTGCGTGCTGACGCAGTGATCCGCTGCGGGTGGAAGCGACTGTAACCCCAGCCCCCCGCCCATCCTCCCCTCCAGTGACCCTGCCTCCCCTCCCAGCTGCCATGCCCCTGTCCATGTGTCTACGTCCCCTGTCCACACTGACTTGAGACAAGTATAACACTGGGGGTGTGAATTGAGTAGCGATATTTAATAATGTATATTCATGTCCATTTCAACATGGACAATGCCCTGGAAATAGAGGCATAGCTAGAGATTTTGGGCCCCATGAACGCATGTCATATTGGACCCTCAGTCCAGACCACTATGTTCCAGTTATCTTCCAAGTTTTATGGGGACACTGGAATTGTTCTAACTTCCCCATCCCTCACTAGAAGGGGGAACTGGCACATGGCCTTATGGGTAATGGCTGCTGTATCTCCAGCTATTCCTACATATGGACACAGTTCTTTCAGCCAGAGGAGTCCATGGATTGATTTATAAAAAATAAGCAGGCGACCCAGTGTCTGGAGAACGCGTGATGTATAGTGTCCACCAGTATGGTCTTATTTTCATAACCTGAACATACTATGTCATCAAGCAAGAAGTCAGCCTGCAAAATATTGTTTAACTGCCGTAAGATGTATAGTCTTAGCCAGACAATAGTAAGCTGCAGTGCTGATGACAATGCTATGTGTACGCATGTGTGTACAGGTGCACATGCAGACATGCTAGACAAACCAAAAACAAAAGTGCCTTTTTGTTATGACAGTATTATATCTTTGCTATTTGTATTTTTAAAGCTTTTTTTAAAAAAAAGGTTTTTATGCGTTTTTGTATACAATTGCCTTAAATGTTAAGTACTGTAAAGAGAATCTTGCAACATTTGGTTTTAATTTAAACTGCAGCTTTGACTAGACAAAATATGCATTTCAGTGTTGTATCTAATTGTGATTGTGTAAGGTTTTACGGATAGCACTGAAGTCCAGATATATGTATATATATTTCTGTTAAACTAGACGACAAATTTTAAAGAGAATTTCACCTCTTGAAATGTTCTGAAGACTCAAGATGATTGGCAGACGCTTAGAGTGATCATTAGTAAGCACTAACAGCACTGAATTGGTTTGACTGGTGTTTTGTTCTTGTATTTAATTTCCCCTCCAGTAGCTTAAAGGGGTGAACTGACAAGTGGAAAAAAGACGTGTTGTTTAGTACTATCATAATTATTAGTATTATCATACGGTGAATTAGGAAACCACTACTTTCCAGCAGCTCTGCATTTTCCAAGGATTGTTTAAGAATTTGGTCACCTGTCCTGCAAAAAGTGCCCGTTTCATGGTTTTTGCAAACTGTACATCTTGTATTTATATCAAGCTGAATTTTATACTTGTAACTATTTTGCCAAAGCTGTTGATGGCAATGAGGCACATGTGAGAAACCGAATGGAGGTTTTCAGAATAGTACAGTCATTAGTGTACAGTCAGTATAATACAGTTGTTACAGTGCCATCAGTCCAGTACAGCCACTGTACCCCAGGTGTTGCAGTACAGAGGAGCTGGCTAGTACAGATTCTCTTTGATTAGAAAACTAACCAGAAAAACGTGATATTTTCACATATCACATATGTGTGCATTTTTAATAAGCAGTGTGCCTGTGCTTTCTACAAGGCTATGCTGGCAATCCTAAAGAAGTTATTGCACATTTAGTAAGTAGATGCAGTAATTGCAAAATAAATATTAAGTATAATCAGGCATCCAGATGTTTTGGGGATTCAAATCAATTAATGTCCATCCCAGCTGAGCTTTAAGATCATGTTACCAATGATGTCTCCAGCGGAAAATGGCTCATTAGTTCTCAGTATACCAGTAACGTTTAGTACACTAATTAAACATAAACTAATGCACACTACTCCTTACATTCTATGCATTTTCTTCAAATCAATATGATCAGAGACAAGTGTAACAATTGGAAACAGTAAGAGATAATGTCATGGAAAGAGAACTTTGTCTCTTTTAATAAATTCAGAAATACTGATTTGTGTTATTTACTTAGTCTGGTTTCTAGTCTGGGTATATCAAACAAATACATCATCCATCCATCCATTTTTCAAAACGCTTATCCTATTGGGTCGCGGGGGTCCGGAGCCTATCCCGGAAGCAATGGGCATGAGGCAGGGAACAACCCAGGATGGGGGGCCAG
>JAODJX010000040.1:1205133-1215807 GCA_026776945.1 Isichthys henryi | reverse complement strand
CCAGGCAACGTAGCTCCTGGGATCATTGGAACACACAAACCCCTCCACCACGATAAGGTCTCGGCTCCAGGAGGGGTTCAGAAGATTCATAAGACACAATTTTCAATTAAGCACCGATATTTAGCGTTCTGGATTTCTGAATACAGAATGAGGGGTATCACAAATTATTTAACAGCATCTGAGTTTTAAGGAACTGCCTGGGTAAAAAAGTTTACCTTGTTGTCTTGTTTTGCTAAAGACCTTGATATCTTTTAGTTGGGCCCCAATGTCTGTTCTCAGAGACACCACCTCACTGGTATTATCTTTGTTCCTCCTCTTGATGGAACCATTCTCATGGGTCCTGACACGAGAAACACTTTCAAAAACAGTCTAATAAAATGTCTATCAAGCCTCCAAAACAGTCTATTTACACAGTAAAGCAGCATGAAGATCAAGATGTACAGTGATCCCCCGCTTATCGTGAAAGTTACGCTCCAGACCCATCAGCGATAGGTGAAAATCCGCGATATAGAAAGACCATATAAACAAACATTCATTCAAATACATAAGTAAATCCCAGTCAAGAACCAAGTTGCTGTTCAAGGTGTAGTAGAGCAATAGAATCTAAGTAAGTAAGTAAGTAAGTAAGTAAGTAGAGTTTTATTGTCATCCCAAACAATACACAATAAAGTATACAGTGAGAAGAAATATTGTTCTCCTAGACCATGAGTGCAACATGAAACACAAACAACACACAAGACAGATCACCATGAGGGTGAGAGGGGCAGTAATTTTTACACTACACCTATGTACATATAAATATCTGAATGTGATTGAATGTGCATATATACAGGGTAAGTAAAGTGAGTAAGTTATGTTGTGCAAATTAGGCAATACGTGTGTAAAGGACTAGGTATGCATAGATGTGGATCATGTTCACAAAAGCAGCTATAACGGGATTGGAATGAATAAATATCAAGGGCTTAAATATAAATGAATGTCCTCCCCTAACAGTCACTTGCAAATTAAAGTCACCTGTCAGTCCAGTAAATATAGCTCCCAAGGATGGAGAGTGAGAACATATCTATGTTGGTGTGCGCCAAGACCACCTCCCTGTTTTCTCCGGTCTCCAGGTTTATGCGTTCTATCTTATCTGTCCCCGCATCACACCAATATAGCAAGCCCTCCTGCCAAGTAAGAGAGTAGAGATTACAAACCCACGTAAGTAACAGTAAACTTGCTATGAAAATTCATTGTCTAACATCTATGTATTCATGCCTGGTAGTCAATGGTAAGGCCGTTTGGCCAGCTGATACCGATGTGAACCAGGACGTCCCTCTGGGAGCCATCTAAACGGGACCTCTCAACGCGTGGGTGGTGACCCCACTCTGTCCAAAACAGGTACCTGCACTCACACAATCACACAGATTTGGGACAGGGGTCATAGCTGAATTTTCATAAAAAGCCTTCAGACGGCAACCAAAAAGTCAGTAATATCCTCTCTCGCCTAAGCCTTACCCTTTCTCTGGGTGGACCGCAATGGCACGTGGTTTGTCCAAACCATCAGAGATGACCACATAGCGGAAAGACCCGTTTAGCCTGGCCATCTCGATTATATCAAAGCCCTGATCTGTCCAGTAGATATTTCCTAAACAGAGATGGAGACAGTAGGGTTTCTGGCTGTTAGCATCTAGGACATTTGTTTGAAAAATTATGGGACGAACAGTAACCAGAACATTTATACCTCCGGGTTATGAGCCTATCTATGGATATAAAATGACACCGAGCAGCTATGTTAAAAGTCACATACATAAGTCTATTGTCTCCAGTATTCCAACACCTCACCCAAGGTATTCAGTAAGAAAGAATGCACCTGTAAGCTAGCAAAAGTGCATCTGCTACATGCTGACCTGCGATCCAGTCAACAGCAATGCCCTCCACTCGCCCAATACCACTGTTCACGATGTCTCCTCGCGAGGTCTGGTCTCGCTTAATCCAGCTGATGGTGCTCAGGCCCATATCAGCCCAGTAGATAGTATCACTCTCTGTGGGACACAAAGAGTCAACCAGTGCTGGGCAGGTGATGTGGAAATACGGGTATACTTTGACTCACCAGCATGGAAATCAATGCCAACTCCCAGGAAGATGCCTGACACGGGCATCAGCGCATCGGACTTATCCGAAGGCTCCAAAGGAATTCCCCGAATGGTCTCCTGCACTGAATATAACAGGAAGGAACCCACTCCTGTGGACAAATTAAGAACCACGGTAACACTTTCTATGATTGTCATGTCTCTAAGAATCGATGAACACATTCATGACACATTATAATACATTTATAAAGCATTATAAACATAAAACGTCATAACACATTATAGCCACGTTTATCTATTACGTATGCTTTATGAAGCTCTCAACTATAATGCAATATGGATAACATCATAATGCAGTAAATAACATTCTTAACTAAATTAAAATGCTTTATGAAAGTCTCTATAGTGCATTATAGAAGAAAGCTTCATTGGAACTTATGAAGTATTATAATCAACACTATAAGTCTTATGAGTGTCAATAGAAGAAACTGTAATACTTCATTAATTCTTATACCGACAATTGTAATGCATTATAAAGGTATATTTAATACACTGTAGATGGCAGTTTTAAGTAAAGAATAGTGAGATGCAGTGGATTTCCTGTGCCCCTGCTTGCACTGTCTCTGTTACACAGAGCTCCTACCTCTGCAGGTCTCCTGGTCCCCATTCAGGCTGTAGCCAGCCATACACACGCAGGACCTGCTGCTGGCTGAAGTGGGCAGGCACAGCTGGGAGCAGTTTCCATTGTTTTTGCTACACATGTTAGTACCTGGGAACAACATTTAGGCTTTGAAACTGTTGCTGGTAGATGTATTAAACAACCACTGGAGTTGAAGATGCAGAGATGGTGTTTCCTACCCTTCTGCACAGTCACATTGTAGATCTTCATGTGCCTTATAGAGAAGGAGCCATTCCTCAAGACCTTCCAGCTGCCTCCATCTTTCTTGTCACATGTTCCAATCTGTCCTCTACCTTGGTCAGCCCACCACAGCTTACTTCCTACACAAACAGGTTGTAATCAAACAGTGTCACTTTTCATAATACAATTAAACCGAAGGCAATGAATACACCATTTAACCAGTCTGTCAAACTTACATTCTTCTTTCTAATTAAGCTGTAGGCAGATACTACACTCTATACTGACTGTTCGTTCCTTCACTCTCTTTATTTATTCCCAGTAAAAAGATAAAAAAAAACATAAATAAATTGTAAACATACAATAAAATGCATATTCTGTAACAGGGGGGCAAATTAAGAAAACGGAACAATCACCGAGGAATGAATCAGATAAGAACAAGTAAGACCATGAGATATGCCCAGATAGGCTCATTCGAACCCTCACCCATAATGGCTAATGCTGTCGCTTTGGCTAGCTTTCCCTTGACCTTTTCCAGAACCTCTAGACCACTGCCATCCAGTTTGCAGCGGTTGATGGTGCTGTTTCCTGAACTAATCCAGTACAAATGCTCAACATCAAAGTCAATAGATAGACCTGTGAGAGAAGGACACGAGAGAGGTTTCTGCTGATTAGTTCACCGGTAACACTTCATTGAGGGGGCAAAAATAATATAGTATTATGTATTAATGAATCTTTTATCTCAAGCAGTTACCATATTTGTCACGGTATCTGTTCATTCTGTAAACCTTTGTGAAATACTGAAGGAACTAAGGAAGAAACTAGTCAAGGAACAAGCAATGAAGTGTCGTACTATTCTCATGTTTATTCATCGTTAATGATTCGTGACACTACTATATTTGTTCATCATTTGTACTTCAGCAGTAATTGAGTTACTACTACGTATTTGTGCCCCCTCAAGTAAAGTGTTACCCAGATCTCCTAATGCTGACACAGATGCTGTACTGAAGACACATCCTCACCCACTGGGCCTTTCTGACTGGTGAACAGAACTCTGTGGTTCCTGCCGTCCATGTCTGCAGTGCTGATGTTGTCTCCATCTATCCAGTACAATTTCCTATTCAAAACATCCTGTTATGAGGCCCTATCCAGGCTGTATAGAACCACAGGCCTATATTGTCTTTATAGAACCACAGTCCTGACCAGTAGACTCTATTCAATCCATTCATATGAAACAGTAACATATATATTAGTGATCCATCAGTCATCCAGGATTCTAAAGAACTGTGTATCTTAAAGTCTCACTAACCCAAGCTGGGGGTGCAGTGTTAGCTGTTGGGGCTTGTCCAGGCCCTCAATAATGGCCTTTTTGAAGGAGCCATCCAGTCGTGCTACATTGATTTGCTTCCTGTCGTTGTCATAACTGGTCCAGAACAGGTTCCGGGAGACCCAGTCCACTGCCAGTCCATGAACACTGGGCAGGTCTGTTGGGAGTGATATGTACAACATATGGATCCAGTAACATATCAGGCAGGATGATAAGAAGCAAATATCTGTCTTTTATCAGTAGTACAACTCAGGGTCACTGCTAGGGACAGAACAGGGCTTATTTTAAAGTTCATGCTTAAATAATTGTTCAGAAGAATTCAGGTCTACAGCTGCAAAACATGTACGAACTACTTATAAATCCTAGATCAGCAGAATACAGTACCAGCAGATGCCACAGTCTGGAGCCCTGTGCCATTGATGAAGGCCACCTTAATGGTCTCTGTGTGCACATCAGACCAGTAGATACGGTTTTCAGAAGCATCATAGTCCACGACTGTAACCATGCCCAAGGATGGCGCCGTGAAGGAATTGATGTAGTTGAAGTAGGGGTTTTCAAGGTCCACTCCCCGAATTTCAGTCTGTCCTGCATACAGGAGGAACTGGCGAGATTCTGTGAAAGAAAATGACCACCAATTATCCAATAATCCAAGTAAACAAGAGTATGTCAGCAGCTGTCGTGTGCTATCAGTAACTAACACTAAAAGTCATGAAAACCTGCAATCAAGCTCAAACCACAATACAAATAATTCTTACACTCATGCAGTGCTTGATTAAGAAATGCTATTATACTATGAATAAAATGTCTGGAATTAGAATAAAAATCTCCTAATAAAGCAGACACTCTGCGACCCATTGAAAATGGTCCTGGGACCTATTATTTTGGGTCACAACCTACCACCTGAGAAATACTGCTTAAAGTGTAGCACCTCCTAACTTACCATAGCATGTGTGCTTATCAGAGTGGAGCTTCATGAGATGGGGGCAAGCACAGGAGAAGCTCTGGTTGTAGTTGATGAGGCAGAGGTGAGAACAGGAGCCCCGACCACCATGAGCTGCACAAGGGTTCGGTGCTGAGGGGGAAGCAGACAATATGGAAGTCAGAGAAGAGCGAGCGAGAGAGAGAGAAAAAGAAAGAAAGAAAGGAAGATGTACACAAATACTGTTGTTCATCCATAAGGCCAGATGACAATGTTGTTTACTGACAAGGGCAGGAGGGGGAGGTACACCTGCGGGCTCAGTGTTTATGTGTGTTATAGCCCAAGGCTGCCAGGAGGGGGACGTACACCTGCAGGCTGTATGTTTATGTGTGCCATACCCAGGGGCTGTCTGGAGGGGTGGTACACCTGCAGGTCAAAGGGCTGCGTGCCGCTTCTCTGTACCACCGTTACGTTGCGCCCTGTCCACTTGTTAGCCTTAGTCAGAGTATTAGTGCGCCAGTCTGTCCAATAGATGTCGCTGCCATACACAGTGACAGCAAAAGGATGGGAAATGTACTCATGGCCCCGCAGAACCTCGATGAGCCCAGAGCCATCATACTTCACAGAATAAATGGCGTCTGACCTGCAGCAAGGGCAGGAGAGGGAGTAAGGCTCAGTATGTTCCTACATCTGCAGCGAAGGGTAGATTATGAACCTGCAATGGAGGCAAGGATTACAGAGCAGGCCACAGACCTGACATGATGTCACCTACCAAGCATCAATCCACAGGACACGAAGCTCCTCATAGTCCACAGTGAGTCCATTGGGCCAGCCCCCCTTGCCTGTCTCCTTATGGATAGTGTGCCGACCCTCCCCACTCATTGAGGCTGCTTCGATCCTGGGCATCGTGGCATCCCAGTCGGTCCAGAAGAGGATACTGAGATGAGGAAAAGCGAACAGAGGTGTACAGAGCAGAAGGCTGCACTTGCATGGGGAAAAAAATATATATTCCTGCGGTAACAGCAGGAATGGAGATTATCCTTGTGCTTTTCCCGCAGGAATGGTAATAAAATGCATGGTACCACCGTGGTATTTGAAATGAAATTGTTAGTATATGTGTATCCTTACGTCTGTTGTATTAATTAGAAGTCCATTTTGTTTTGTTAAAATATTTGTTCTCAGTCCAACACCACCAGGTGGCAGTGTAGCCTGGGCTGTACAGGGCTGTTAAAGAACTATTTGCCTAAACACAGGAGAACTGATTGGCACCACAATGTGCTCCAATCACAAAGATGGAAAAGACACATGCAAAGTTTTTAAATGATTTCGGACGAGTTCTAAGTTGTTTTCTTTTTCAGAATAAAAGCTGAATAATTTGTTCTGAATAATGGAAAATTTGTTTGCGGGAAAGTACCAAGTAAGCAATTTAATAATTAAAATACTGGTAACACTTTACTAGAGGGGGCAAAAATACTTAGTATTAACTAAGTTACTAATGAAGTAAAAACCATAAACAAATGTATTAGCTACTTGAGACAAAAGATGCGTCATGATTCATTAACGATAAACTGACATGAGATCGGTATTTCCCTTGTGTTATCCATCAGCAGGTTCATAGTAATTCCTTCAGTAGTTCACAAAGGTTTACAGAATTAACAGATATAGTAACAAGTATAGTAACTGCTTGGGATAAAACATGTGGGGCTGCCTTGTGGGGACATTCATTAATGATGAATGAACACGAGATCAGTACGTAACTAATTAATACATAATTAAAGCATAATACTACTATTATTTGTGCTCCCCAAGTAAAGTGTTACTGAAATATTCGAAGGCAAATATAGACACTAAACTGTTGGTATGCTGATGAACATGGGGATGGGGCAGGGAGACTTTTCATGCATGCGGGGATGGGGTCCGGATGCTTCTGTACACAGGAGCTGGGCTGGACTAATTTAATACCACTGCACTCTATGAACTAATGCAAGGACTATGTTGTTTCTTGTTTTTCAAATAGCAACCACAAACAACAACAACAATGCTCCAATTCAAATTTCCATACATCCATGTCTTTAGGGAGGGGTTTCTCCTTCCGGCTCAGTTTACCCGCATCTGGGATCCAGGGCAATAGCACGAGGGTGATCCACTCCTCCAGCCATCAATGTGGTCCTCATGGAGCCATCCAACTTAGCCACCTCGATCTGATTCAGGTTGCTTTCCACCCAGTAGATGTTGTCGGCGATCCAGTCGATCGCCAGGCCCTCTGGAGTGGCCAGGCCATACTGGATCACAACCTTGATGTCAGTGATGCCTGAGAGGCAAGGGAGACAAGAAGTGGACAGGTGAGGTTGAAGGATATGGAGTCCCAAGGAGGTGACAGGTGAGCGTAATGTTTGCCAGCAATGGTTTTCCAGAAACCCTTAACTACTGATCACATTTAAACATCATAATTTATCTTTGGCTTCTAAGTAACAGAAGAGTACATTTTAAAGATGATTTTGTTGTCACACTGTTGTGTAAAAAATTGCAATGTGTTCAGTGTCCATTAATTAAATGTGTCAAGGTGAATTGTCAAGGAATGAATGCAGCATGTCAGTATCTACCCAGAAAAACTCCCATTTACTCCTGCTGTAATAAAGTACTTATCAATAAATTGCTTGTACAATTACTTTTTTGCCAATGCCATCTCTGTGTTTTACCACCTGCCTCTCTCCCTGTTCAGCAAAATGCATTCTCTGCATATTTTCTCTGTGCATTTCATCTCCAACATTTCTGTGGGGGAACATTTTCTCCACCCACAGAAATGATAGGATATCAGGAAGAACTCACCGCCATTCTCAGACAACTTGCTACGATAGATCTTGTCTTCCAACACATCTGTCCAGTAGAGGGTGCTGTGGCTGAAATGGAAATCCAGAGCAATGGTGTTGCTGAGTTTGGGGACTAGCAGGTTGTACTTGCCCCCATAGAGGTCAAGGCGTCGGATTTCATGCCGGTTGGAGAATATGATAAAGGGCTGAAAGGGATCTGGGGAGAGAGAAGATAAAATAAGAGCAGAATGTCTCTACAAAGTAATAAAAACCTGTTATTTTGACCTTTTGACGACATCCCCAAAAGGTGGTCGAAAAAAAAAATCTTGCACATGCTGGGAATGATGGTTTTTATACAAAACAGATTATTATTAGCTTATACCTTTCATGAGAGTCTTTGTGAGATCACAGTCTGCCCGACTTCCCCCCATAGACTACAATCACAATCCCTCGATATCTCACCCTGTCACCCGCTTCACACTTCCTTCTCAGTGCTGCCCCCCAGTGCTCACCAGTGCTCCTGCAGGTGTCCATGTCAGCCTCCAGGGCCCAACCCTCGTAGCAGGAGCACTTCACGCTGAACTTGTGCTGCTCACAGCGCTGGCTGCACCTCAAGTGCTTGGCGCATAGGCTCTGAATTTGGCAGGTCTTGTTATCCGAGCCTAGCTCCATGCCCGGGGGGCAAGTGCAGATGATGCCCTCATCAGCAGCCGCAGTGCAGTTATGGCTGCATCCGCCATTGGCCACAGAGCACAATTCTGCAGGAAGATGGGATCAGGAAGATGGATGCAGTGGTTACATGTCAATTGCAGTCAGGTGTCTAAACCTAAATCTAACCCTAATCTTAACCCAACTGGTCTGAGGGACTGTGGTGTACAGAATCTCACCACAGAGCCACTCGTCGGACCGGTCAGGGCAGTCGTCAAAACCGTCGCACAATTTCTCAGCTGCCAGACAAATGGAGCTGTTGTTGGCGCAGGCGTGGTGGGAGGCCTCACAGGTCTCGCACTCTTCCTCATCAGAGCCATCCTTACAGTCTCTGTCCCCATCACACATCCAGGCTGCCCGGATGCAGACCCCTGCAGGAGGGACACGATGACCATCAGGAAGCACCTTTCATTCACATCAGATATACGAAGACAGCACCGGTTTCCTGTTTGTAAGGCTGCGTCCACACGGCAAACCGCTCGACACTTTCACTGTCCACACGGTCAGCGGTGGGCCACCGGACACTCGCAAAAGGTGCTGGATGGGTGAACAATACGTCATGAAAGCACTTACCATAAAAATAATTGTAAAGTGTTTTTCGGCTTCAAACAAAATGAATGACATTGATTTACACCAAAAAAAGTACTTGCTCTCTTACCGTTGGACTGTGTATAAGTACATGTACTTTAGTTTCATTAGTTAAATATGCCTACTAAAACCAACCTGGTATCTCCGTCTCTGCACTTACATACCTCCGAGCAGAATTTGTCTAATTAAGTCTCGATATGATTTTACAAAACGTTAAATAATTCGGGGTACTGAGAAACTACACTCCTCCATGTTGCTAAGCGGTTTGGGTTCTAAGTCGCCAAACCCACCCATCATAAACTGAAGACTTTATCTGATTGGAAGTGCTTTGTGAGAGGTAATCGAACATTCTCTCTCCCCATTGACATACAACGGAGCAAAAAATTCTCAACTTGCCGTGTGGACATAACCTTACAGATATGCTTACAGATAAGTGAAGTTGAAAAGAATGTGAAAAAAATTACTGGGTAACTGGTGACAGCTTTTGCCTTCAGCATTTTAGAGAAAGGGAAGAAGATGAAATTTTCCTGACCAGAGTCCCTGCAGCGGAAATGGTCTGCAGGGTTGCACGTGTGCGTGACACCATCGCAGTACTTCTCGTCACTGAGGTCCATGCAGTCCGTGTCTCCATCACAGTGCCAATGAATGGGGATGCATTGGTGTCCAACATGGCACTGGAAATCGTCTGCACCACACCAGCTATGGGGTAGAATGGCTGCAGATGTGGGGGTGGGGTGTGGTTATTGTGCATCCAAGTAAGGCAAACAGACTAATGCCATTAACCATGATTTTTGTAAATGTGCTACCAAAATGATCAGATCATTCAGGTAATACTGACACAATTAATAAGACAATAGCATGACCCACAACATAGGTGGCATGAGGGCCAATAGATCCTATTTTGGGGCATTTATCAGAGACAACAGTACATGCTGGCCCTGTTCACACCTGGCATTAACATGCGTCCTGGGTGATCCGATCACAACTGGACAGCGCTAAATTATTTAGGAGAACTGCAGTTTGTCAACTAGAGACTGAGTGCTATAGAGAAATGCTATGCTTATTTGCATAGAATAAAAAAGGTAGATTTCAGTATGAACAGTTTTGCATTCTATCACTGAGAAATACCTATTTCAAGTATCACATCACTACATGTAGTAAAGTATTACATTACTAACCTTGTATTTTTATTTCAAAGAGTGAAATAAAATATTTCAAATCCGAGACTATGGTCCTCAGCTGGAAAAAGGTAGAATGCTCTCTCCAGGTCCTCCCCCAAGTGGAGGAGTTTAAGTATCTCGGGGTCTTGTTCACGAGAGAGGGAAGGATGGAGCGGGAGATCGACAGGCGGATCGGAGCGGCGTCAGCAGTGATGCGGACGCTGCATCGGTCTG
>JAODJX010000040.1:1140612-1154049 GCA_026776945.1 Isichthys henryi | reverse complement strand
GGGTGGGCAGTGGGGTAGAGTATTATAAGAGGAAGAGGAGGCCCCGGCAGCAGCACAGTTCTCTATGGACAGTTTTAAACACCCTGAGATGTTTCCACAGTGCCAGTTAATGACTAACTGCAGTACGAAGGCTGAATCTGCATGTTATAAAATGGCTGGCTGAGCGTGGAAAGCTGCAGAGAGTGTGTTTGTGTGTGTGGGAGGGGGGTAAGTTTATATTACGTTGTGGGGACTAAATGTCCCCCACAATGTCATACAAACCTGTTATTCTGACATTGTAGGGACCATTTTTTCCAGGGGAAACTCAGTATTGTTACAAAAATCTGCAATCAAAGCTGTAATCAAAAATGAAAAATGTCAAAAAATCTTACATTTTGTTTGATTACTGATGGTTAAGGTCAGGGCTGCGTAGGAGTTGTCATCACTGGGATTAGGGTTTTTCCCATTGAAATGGAAGGAGAGTCCCCAAAAAGATATGAATACAAACACGTGTGCATATATGTGTGTGTGGGTGTGTGCGCGCCCTGTGATGGATTGGCATCCCGTTTAGGTGTGCCCCCTGCCTTGTGCCCCATGCCGCCTGGGATAAGCCTCTCCATCCCCATATTAGATCCGCATTTTAAGACGGATCAATAGACAACGGCTAAGAAGCGGCAAATCGTCAGACAGGAAGTGGACCTGAAAGCATGTCAGCCACTCAGTCTAAATGTAGGTGAAACACCCAAATTCGACAAAAACACACGCGAAATCAGGGCATTTTGTTTCATGTGGAGTGAAAGTAGTTGTGCAGGGTTTTCCTGTTTTCGCAATGAGTGAAACAAGAAAGATGTTTCTAGGTTGCGGTTTTGGCACTTTCAACAAATTTGATATAAATCATTGTCCCGCTTTGAGATTATTGACGGCCCCTGGTTTTTGCTGCAATTCTCAGAGCCACAGTGCCTGTGAACCGACAACAGGTACGACATGCAGGGAAGACGACTTTTGGAGTAAAGTGCAGTGGAGTGCAGTGCACCCCTGCCGTCACGCTAAAGTGAAAAGGAAACTCAGCTAAGTAGGTCGTGATGTACAGATATGCTGTGAAACATCTGTTTCTTTTTTCCCTTTGAATCTTTTTGAGGTCACACACACAGAATATTCAGTTGCTGTTTAATTGTGACTTTTCTGGTGTCCAGTGTTTTCACACTAAGCAAAAAGCTGCTGGATTGATGCCGTGCCATCAAAGGTCAGGGCTCGCCATGGCCTACTGTTCTCATTATCGAAGCCTGAATCTGTGAGTTAATTGCATGCGATGTGATCAGAAAATCTGTGTTCCAGATTCCAGAAATAACTCCTGTTTACTGCAATTTCCAAGATGAATGATGGCTTGTGGGATTTTCTGGCTCTGTGCTCATAGATCACTGTCCATTAGATGGTGGGGGTGTAGAGGAGCTTGGGGAGGGGGGAAGCAGGAGGAAGAGGAGGAAGTGAAGGATGAGAGGAAGCTGCTGACCATCTCTGGACATGCCCACAGACAGGCACTTCTTGAACCGGCAGTGTTGGCAGCGGTTACGGTTCATACGCATGACCGTGCAGTTCTCGTTCTTCGCACAGATCTTGTAGTGGATGTTTTGCTGGATGCTGCGGCGGAAGAAACCCTGCATGGGGCAATAGAGAGAGGGTACTGTGGGGCACTGGGAACACTCATGAGAAGATGGTTTATCTGTACTTTGGACCTGTTCCATCAGGTTCATTGAGCCGGTATATCGTACCTTGCAGCCCTCACAGGCATGAACCCCATAATGGAAGCCAGAAGCAATGTCCCCGCAGACCTTACATAAGAGCACCATGCCTCCCGTCTCTGGTGATGAGAGAAGACACTGATCATCAGAAATGGAGAGATACACAAACAGACAGGCAGACAGTTACATAGACAGAGAATCAGGCATACAGACAGGCAGACAGATATGCGTAAAGACAGGGAGACAGGCAGACAGAGAAAAACAAACAGACAGGCAGAGAAACAGACAGACAGGCCTACACACACAGACAGATAGACAGACAGACATAGACAAGCTGACAGGGAAACGGCAGAGGCAGACAGAAAGACAGACTTGCAGACACATAGGGAGACAGACAGGTAGACCGAAAATAAGGCATGCAGACAGACAGGCAAGCAGGGGGTGAGCATTTTAACACTCACAAGCAAGTCAAGCAGTGTTATAAAGAGGTACCTACTGCTGAAAGCACCAGGGAAGCCACAGGACCTCTTCCCAGGGGTGGGGTAAGTGCTGATGGGCGGAGCAGGGCTGGGGGCAGCAGCACTTGTCACTTCAGGGTACTGGAAGACCAGTGTCGGAGATGGAGAGCCCTCCCCGTCATGTGCCAACTTAAGAGCACCGATCTCGGTGAAGGTCATTTCCTCCGGGGAGGAGGGCTGCGAGTGGGGGCAGGGCGACTGAGTCTGGTAGCCGCTGGACGGGCTTCCGGGGCTGGGGCTACCACTGCCGCCAACATAGAGAATGACGCCCCCTGCAGAAAGAAGAGAGAGAAGGACACACGTCAGGCCCCTGAACCTAACACAGAGAAGAAGTTCCTGCCAGTGCGCTAATGTGATTAAGCATGTGAGCAGGACAGAAAGCTTTCCGGCAGCATGGCCACGCAGGTGTCCGTAATGCCAGGGGTATAGCTGTGTGCTTAAATGGAACAAAGAGCTAAAAATACACTCGAAGATGGGTGGAGCACATTGAAAGTGAAAAGCACTCCTCCTGGGTCCCTGCTGTGCGGGCAAATGTTTGCGGTTTAATGCCAGTGCTGCTAAATCATGCACTGTAAGCAGAGATACACTGCCTGCTAGAGAGCACCAAGGCTCCTAGCTGAAAGTGGGCTGTTGGACCCATTTCACGCTCCTCCCAAGTGTTCCACCCTCCACCCTGCTGCGGATGAGCCGGTGCCCAGGCTCACGTGTCTGTGTGGGATGCCCCCCCTCCTCTTTTCCAATAATAACCAGTTTCCCCTGGCGACACGCCACGGACCACGGCAACCTGACACCTGACCAGCCGCTCACATGGACACTGACACGCCTCCTGCTGGGAGAAGCCCGCAGTCCTGCGTTAGGTCAACGAGCAGCATTGACATGCCGGCTGCAGTGATTACAGCCATACACAGTCCTGCACTGGGTCAGCGTGCAGCATCGTCACGCTGGCTGCAGCGATTACAAGTACACACATTCCTCTGCAGGGTCAGCGTGCAGCATCGTCCTGATGGATGCAGTGATTACAGCCACACGCAGTGCAGCACAGTGTCAGCAAGTAGCATTGTTTGCTTTCACTACCCAGTAAAAGGCAGCATCCGAATCAGCCCCAGTAGTGAAGGCAAATTTCAGAATCTTCCCTCCATCTCTGGAGTTCCCCTTCCTTTCCCTCTTCCCGCCTTACAGTTCTTTGACTTTGTTGCTTTTTGTTTTTCCTTCATCTCTCTTCTATCCTTCCATCTCTCCCTCTCCCATTCCTTTTTCTTAGCATTCCTACACCTACACCATGTGAGCATCCTGACTGGGAGCACCAACGGCAGGTTTTGGAGCTGCACCGTGCTGGACGGCACAGCCTGCCGCTGCATGCAGCTGCGTGAGGACCGTGCCAGCTGTGTTCTCCCAGACCTGCAGGAGGCAGTGCAGGGTCAAAGGTAAGAGAATAATTAGAACCCACCGTGACAGCAGCCTGACGGCCAAAACTGAGAGTCTGAGGGCATCTTCCCTCAGGCTGTTCATACACACTAAATGAGGACCCTGAAAAACTAACAGGCCATTTCATGCACTTTATACTATCAGGACACTGTTTTATGAATTTCTTATTTCACATTCTACATAATTCGTTTTTTTTATATTGTTGCTTTTACATTGTTATTGTCTTGTTTTTTATCGTAATTTTAATTCTGTTTGCTTTTATGTTTTCTTTCTTTCTATTGCACATTTCCCTTCTGAGCACATCCAGTAAGCGGGTGAAAAAGCATCTTCCTACACTTCTGTCTTCTGTATGAAACTTCTATGACTTCTTTCCTCTTTGTTTTCTCCTTCTGTTTTTCTGATTTCTTCCTCTTTCTTCACCCGTTTCCCAGACTTTTTTTCCTTTTTCTTTTCTCCCTTTGTTTCTCTGACTATTTCCTCTTTATTCTCTAATCTGTAAACCTATAGAGTGCAACACGTGCATGAGTGAATCTGTTGTCGTAAACGTAAGTGTACTTCCAAAATGTTTGCCTACAGATTAAGTTGCAGATAAATATGATCTATTTCCTGACTTTTTCTTATATTCTCTTCCTCCTTCTCTCCAACTTTCCGTCTTTCTTTCCTTTTGTGTGTTTCTCTGACATCCCCTCTTTCTGGGCACCCCTCTGCCTGTTTCTCCTTCACTGTCTTCGTTCCTTCTTTTCGCGCAAAATGTCTCCTATTCCACACATGTGACATGATTTTTGCTGCTCAGGCTTTGACTTGCTGGTGTAAATGTGACGAAAGGCTGTACTCAGGTCATGGCTCTGGTTCAATGCTCAGAGCTGCATGCCCCCCCCCCCCATGACTGATGCACGTGATAGCATTAGGGCTACTGTTAGCATCACCTCAAAGTGACATCACTGCACCCGTCATCTGCCCTTAAGAGCCCTTCATGAATATGTGCAGGAGGTAACCTGGGCTTGCAGGTTTTCTACCAAGAAGATAAAACTATGGTATCAATTCATACTTTGTGGGATCGGAAAGGCCAGTGATTTTCTGGTACTGGGAGCACTCGGATCGGAAATGGAGTTTTGATTACGTGTGAGGTGGAGTACGGTGAGATATTTTCCTGAGTGTCACATGACTTCAGGAAGCATCAGGATGCACAAGTCTGTGAGATTGAGGTCATTACCAGATGAAAGCCCTGTGTTCCTACAGCTCTACCTGCATGTTACTGGGCCTGTTCTACCAACCAGAGGTGCCGGGCGTGCGGGCAAATATGACTCCCCCCTCCCCCCCCCCCCCCCCACACACACCATCTCCACAGAGCCCTCAGGGAGCAACGGTTCCAATCTCAGCAAGTAAACAGTTGATGTGAAGATAACCCACAGGGTAAAGTGGTTAGAGTGCTTGTACAAAAACAACCACAATCAGTTGGTGCTTTCTTAAGTCTCGTTGGTGACCTGGAATCATAATATCGCTGCAGTACCAGCACCTGCCCCCAAGAAAACCTTTCCCTTAGAGCTCATCTGCAGCCAGCCACCAGCTTAGCGTCTTCCATGACTTCTGTATGATCTCCACACCTCCCACATGTTCTCCATTACATCTCTTCATCCTAAAAATGCACAATCTGCATCTTGGTGTGAGAAGTTCATGTTCTCATTATTATGTAAAAATGTAGGACACTCACTGAATCCGGGTTGGGGCCTTACATCACTAGAAAGTCTATTACATCACATATACATATTTATTTAGCAGATGCCTTTGTGGAAAGCAACATACAACTGAAGCAGAAAGTACATTTCAAGCATATAACTGTCAAGGAGTCAACTATAGGCATGAGTGCTGAGCTTACAATGACTGGCCAAGTACAGGTGCAAGTAGGATCAGAGCAAGAGACATATGAAGCATTTAAAACCTAAAAAACTCATCAGGACCATTCAAGCAAAAGACGAAATGCAGCACTGACAGCGTTCAGGAGACACAGGCAGGCGGCTAAAGGGTCACACAGACAGCAGGCATCCAGCCTGGCCGGATCAGAGCTAGAATTTCAGGGCCTCCTAATGTCACCTTGAGGCCCCCCACAGCAGAATTTGGGGACCCCCATGGTAGACTTTGGTGCCCCTATAAAGTGCTGGGCCTCCTGAATTTGCCATGGTGTTTGTGGTCCCCCCACTTCCCGGGTCTTGGTGGGATACTGGGGTGATTATTTAAGTTAAAGAGGTCATGTGCTTTCATGAACTTTTACTGTAATGACCTGAAGTCATTAAAATGAAGTATACGACTGGCAACAGAAGCCCCTAATGGAGGAAAGTCGTGGTGATTTTGTACAGTATTGTAAAATGTTGTCGCCTTCCTGTGGGGTACATATATTGGATATGACGTGGAAATTGAGAAAGAATGAGTACAGAATGAATGCTGACCCACTGACCATCACCTCCATGCCAAAGAGGTGACTCCGAAGCGGTTGGGGCGGGGGTGTCACGTGCAGCACGCGGTCGACAGATTGAGTCCACGTGATGCGGCTTCGCACGCCCACCGGCTGTAAGAAGCCGGATGCAGCTCAGATATAATTTAACAGATGAAATAGAGCAGGACAGTGACTTGGGGGGGGGGGGAGGTAGGGGGGACAGCCGGACCGCGCGCTGCTCATTACTCATCTCTGCACCTCCCGTTGTGCCGCACGCGGCATTCGCTAAACTCTCTCGATTCATGCACGAAGTCATGTACTTTTACGTAACACACTCAAAGAACAACATAATGACGTTGTTGTTAAAACGCATTCTGTAACTCCTTTGTTATCAAAGGTGCTTTGCTATACGTTGATTTTCCTGCATTCAGAGAACAAGCCAAAGCAGATGTATTATTTCATTAGCAATCGTATGACACCGTGCATAATTAACATTACGGAAGCGATTACTAGATCATGTTTTGATTAATATTTTGAAGACATTTCCATGATTAATAAAATCCTGGTGTGACTGTGCAAATTGCCACCTTTTTTGAAAAAGGAGACGTAAGCTGTTTCTACAAAACGTTCAATAAATGTAACTCGTTTTATGTATCTTGTTTTATATTTTATGGTAGGCATATGTTCATACAAATTGATTACACAGCAATGCGCGCCTACAATTACCGTCTATGGACGGAGCCAAAAAGTTATTTTTGGTGATTCTCATGGTCATTGCACGCAGAAAAAGCGCTTGGTGACCTCGATGCAGATCAATGAGCCCAGTGTCGTTGGTGGGGACATGAAGACCACAGTGTCACACATACTCATACGCAAAAACTCGCAAATACTGCAAGCCCGCGCTAATAGAGCGCGAATACTCTGTCTAATAAGAAAATAAAAAACATGACTGAATTATGCAGCTGTACACGGATCACACTACAATGTATGAGATATAGCAGTAACTAAAAATGTGAAAATAGATATTTTTTAATTGTAGAAGTGAAGAGGTTCTGCGTTCCGTATTAGTTTCAATGGTCGCACGGATAGGTTCGCTAGTGGATGCTCACGAAACCCAAATTTCATTGAGATCAGTCAGAAAAAATGATTGATTTTTTTTACAAGCTATAAAAAAAGTCACCGAGTCGCTTTACATGCTGGATATTTATATTATCCATAGTCATGTAGTCACTTTTTATATTTGCTACTGCATTATTACATTTATATGGACGAACTTTGAGAAATGATCGCTTCCACTTCTCCTTTCACCTGATATGTGATCCAACACCAAGCATATGGACTTATTGTCCTGAAACTACACATCTTTACGAATATGAATGTACGTAATTTAGTGATGTGCTTTTATTAGCCTACATTAATTCACAAAACGAATCGCACATACAGAACAAAGTTTAGCTAATAGCTTATATTCAATCGTTAAATTGTGTGTCGAGAGAGACATTCGATATGGCATTAATACATGAACAGTATTTTCAGCGCTAATTAGCCTACATATATTTGTATGCAAAAAATCAGCTTACCTGGACTGCTGTCCATTCTTGCGATCGTACGCTTGTCTAGATGTATTTACTTATGCAAATATTAGTTGTCTTGGCATATCAATAAACAAGAACAGAATCCATATCGATACCGTTTAAAAAAGTTGTAAAAATGTATGTGCAGGAATCGCGGTCCATAACACAAAAACTGCATGAACATAACGGTAAACTGTAATGTGAAAGGGATAAAAACCACTTCCCCCTGCTGAAGCTGTTAAATCCTCAACAGTTCGAGGGATGCGATGACTAGATGTGCCACAAGTGGATGAAAAGCGATGTTCAGAAAGCGATCACGGCCCTTGCATTGTCGGCTGCAGAGCTGTCAAAGCAGACGAGTAGCCCTCCCCTGATGCACACACCCCCACACACACCAATCACGTTTTCACATCGCTGCCAAATGTGACGCTCTTTTTAGTCCCTCCAACTGCGTTCTTTCTATAATTACGGGGATTTCTCTTCTCCTTTCTCTCTCACCCTTCTCCCTCCCCATGCATGTGCTGCAGTCCCTGTCAGTATACCGCTTCATTGCAGAGGCCTCGCGTGTGCGGGGAGAGCGCTGCCCTACTGACATACATTTTATGCAAAACGCAAAGCGCGTTTAAACAAGGTCACGGACTGCAAGATTTCTTTCAGTAATGGCGAAGAAAGCAAAGTGTGTGTTAAAATGGTGCAAAACGCAAAACCTCTGCTGTTACTGGTGCAGAAAGCAAAGTGTCAGTGAAGTCGCAGAATGAAAGGCATGATTTAATAAGGACACAAAACGAGAAGCGTGAGTCAAAGCACCTCTTAATATCCTATGCGAGTCTGCAAGTACTTTACTTTTGCGGACACCTCATTTAGAAACACAGCCGTGATCACAGAAGTTTTGTTAAGTACAGGACAGCGCCGTTTACATTTGGATTTGTTTATTCAGCCGCACTCCCCGTACAAGACAAGCAGATAATAGGCTGTGATGGATGTTTTTTAAACATGAAATGAGTGCAGTATGAATGAAGCAGTGCAGTATGACAGTTTTGATACTTGATTCCGTTAAAATGAATAACTGCTTGATGTAACTTTTTCCAACCTTAGGTAGAAGCCTTGTGTATGTCCGTATCTGTGTGTGTGTGTGTGAGAGAGAGAGAGAGAGAGAGAGAAAGAGAGGGGGGGCATACAATGGGAATTATTACATTTTCAGACGGATCACCCCAACATCGAAACAGCATCACAGTGTGTTAGCAATAAAAGGCAGTTATGACCCACTGGACCCCAGTGTTTTCATTCTGCAAAAGTTGTGATGCGAAGTGTCCCACAGTCTGAGAATAAATAGCAACAAATGGTGTGGGGCCTCCTTTTGTGCTCAATACAGCATCAATTCCTCTTGGGATTGACTGACCCAAGTCCTACACAGTGACCAGATGGGATTTCAGCCATTCCTCTTGCAGAACAGTGGCCACGTTGGTCCATGATGCTGGTAAAGGAAAAGGTTTCCAGACTCGCTACTCCAAAACGCCCCAAAGTGGGTAGTATTCAGATCTGGTGACTGTGCAGGCCATGGGACATGTTCAACTTTACTTTCAGGGTATAAAGCTTGAACCACTGGGTGAACCTGGACCTGCAGAATGGTTCATTAGTGCTTGGCAATGATCTAGAAAAAGTAGTGGGTCTAGGGAATGCCATGATATTTCAGCCCAAACTATCACTAATCCACCCCCATGCTGCAGTCTGGCTTCACAACAGTCTGGGTGCACAACAGTCTGGGTTCACAACAGTCTGAGTGGCAAGGACTTCTCCACAGCATAATTCTCCCAGATGTGGAAAAGACAGTCAGAGTGGACTCATTGGAGAACAACACATGTTTAACATTGTTCACAGCCCAAGACTTGCTCTGCTAGTACCATTTGAACCGATGTTTGCCATTGACACGAGTCACCAAAGGTTTAGCTATATATCAGCCAACCATGAATACTGACCCAGTGGAGCTCCCTATATTCAGTTTGGATGGAACCAGGAGAGGCGATGTGCGAATTTAATTCTGCAGTGAGGTGGGCAGATGTGGTTTTATGTTTTTTGGATACAGTCTGGGTTAGTACCCAGACATCCCATTCAAAAAGCTGCACTTTGCATTCATTTACTGGTGTTGGATGTGGTCTCTTTTCTGCTGGTATGCCAACATCACCCTGGATACCGTGGCTCTTGATTCACCGCAATGACTTACTGTTCTGGTCACAGACGTGCCAACGGGACTCGCACTCTTTTGAACTCTGATATGTCTCCCATTATGTTGCGTGGACTGAAATATTTTATGTGCAGCTGTACTATTGCATTGCTAATTTAACCTTCAGACTCAGAGAAACTGCAGAAAACCCAAAAGCTACATATTAGACTCTACAGGCCTCAGTTAGCATGTTAAATGTTCATGACAGAACTTAGAAAAGAGACTGGACAAGTATGGCATGTTTGGGGGGCTTGCAAGGAGAAAACCTCTTCGCTCTAAGAAGAACATGGCAGCACAGCTTATGTTTGCAAAACTGCATCTCTACAAATGGCAAGACTTCTGGAACAATGTCCTTTGGACAGACGAGACCAAAGTGGAGATGTTTGACAATAATGTACAGCTCCACATGGGTTTCTTTTGCAGTCAGAGGATCTGGGCACCTTGCAGTCAATGAGTCGACCATGAACTCCTCTGAATACCAAAGTATTGTAGAGTCAAATGTGAGGCCGTCTGTCTGACAGCTAAAGCTTTGCTGAAATTGGGTCATAGAACAGGACAGTGATCCCAAGCACACCAGCACATCTACAGCAGAATGGCTGAAAAAGAAAAGAATCGAGGTGATTCAATGGCCCAGTCAAAGTCCAGACCTCAGCCTGACTGAAATGCTGTGGTGAGACCTTAAGAGAGCTGTATGTAAACGACTGCACACAAAGCCCAATGAATGAAGATGATGAAATTTTTGCAATATTACATTGAGAGATATTATCGTGGGCATTGATGGCTTGATGGTTAGGGAAGCACATTTATAATTGAAAGACTGCAGGTTCGAATTCCTGACCAGCAAGGCACCCTGAGGAAGGCAGTGCCCCCAAGCACTGCTCCCTGGTGGCTGAATTAGCTGCCCCATGCTATGTCACATTGTTACATATGGGTTAAATGCAGAGGACACATTTTGTTTTTGTGCTGTGGTGTGTCAACAATGACCATTGATCACTAAATTTATTTATTATTCTTAAATTGTAGCACTATTTACCCACGCAGTCAATTACAGAATAGTGAACCTCTCACATCTTCACTGCACAGAGACTCTGCCTCTCTGGGAGGCTCTACTACAGTTACATTCACATTAATGGCATTTGCCAGACTCCTTTAGCCAGAGCGACTTATATAAGTGCACCATCAGTGAATACATTCTGATACCGATTCAACAGAACCCCCTAACGATGCTACCACTGTAAAAACACTGTTGGTAAGTAAATTTCTTATTAAAATATAATCCTGGAAGAGCTAATCCATGTAATTCTGAAAGAGGTAGGTTTTCAGTCGCCATTTGAAGGCACCCAATGACCCAGCTGTACGGACATCTAGAGGAAGTTCATTCCACCACATAGGTGCCAAAACAGTGAAGAGTCTAGATGCATGACTTCCTTACACCGTGAGAGATGGTGGGACCAGTCGAGCAGCATTGGAAGATCGGAGAGAGTGCGGTGTGAGGTGAGGTAAGTTCTTTTGTGTAGGAGAGTGCTGGTCCATTTTTGGCTTTGTAGGTCAGCACGAGTGGTTTGAATCTGATGGGGGCAGCTACAGGAAGCCAGTGGAGGGAACGTAACAATGGTGTGGTGTGGAAGAACTTAGGAAGGTTGAAAACAAGTCTGACAGCTACATTCTGGATCAGTTGCAGAGGACGAATGGCGCTCAGAGGCAGAACAGCTAGGAGTGATTTACAGTAGTCTAGCCTCGAGATGACAAGATTGGACAAGTACTTGGGTGGTCTGTGTAGAAAGAAATGGACGAATCCTTCTGATGTTGAAGAGGAGAAATGCACATGAATGGGAAAGATTAGCAATGTGAGAGGAGAAGGAGAGGTGATTGTTCATGGTTTGTACAGTCATCTTACTAACCTGTTGCCTATTAACCTAATTAGTTAGATATTCAAGCAGGTGTTTCGTTTTAGAATTACACAACTTTTCAGTGTTTTGTTGCCCTGTTCCAAGTTTTTTTGAAATGTGTTGCTGGAATCAAATTCAAATTAGGCATATTTTTGTCGTAAAACAAAAAAATGTTTCAGATTCATCATTTTATATGGTGTCTTTGTTCTATTATCAACTAAACATGGGTTTATATGACTTGCAAATCATTGCATTCTTCTTTTATTTACATTTAATACAGTGTCCCAACTTTTTTGGAAATGGGGGGGGGGTGTCATTCTACAAAGCAGGATGTCCCAGTTAGCTGGATAACCTTAGCAAAATGTGGAAACTGTCCAGTAGGAATACAGGTATGTGACATACCTATAGGATAGTCCTTAAATTTGGCTTAAGATATCTGGCTAATGAAGAAATCCTGCTTTGTGGAGTACTCCCGTGTGACTTTGGCTCAACCTCAGGCTGATCAAAATCAATACTCACAATCAATAAATATAGTACAAAAGATACTCAAAATGCAGTGCACAGGAAGCATCGATCGCCGGTGATCGGGTAAACGCACGGGCAGGAAGTAGGCAAGGAGCCGAGAAACGGGGCAAACGGGGATTTATTAGGGGATCAGAAACACTGGAACAGACCACAGGTACTGACATCGACTAACATCAATGACGGACAAAGAACTAATGCAAGAAACGGACTGAAATAGACAGGACTGGGCGAAAATAATCAGACACAGCTGGGCTAGATCAGGGAAGCACACGTGGATAAGCAAGGGGCGTGGCACACACGAGGATCGTACGAGCCGGGCATGACAGTATTGAATAATAATTACAGTACATGTCCACCACGGAGATCAACAAACAAACTGTTTCATTGCAAGCACAGAACTATACATTTACTGTATAAATCACCTTCCCACCACACCGCCCCCTGGTGGTGTACTCACAATTATTCCCATGGCACCATGACATCTCCGTTCAGCACACTAAACCAACATAACACACTCTGCTACATAAAAGAACTTATCTCACCCCACATCACACTCTATCCGATCCTCCAGCACCGCTCGACTGGTCCCACCGTCTCTCACGGTGTTAGGAAGTCATGCATCTAGACTCTTCTCTGTTTTGGCACTTATGTGGTGGAATGAACTTCCCCTAGATGTCCATACAGCTGGCTCATTGGGTGCCTTCAAACAACGACTAAAAAACTACCACTTTCGGAATTACTTGGATTAGCTCTTCCGGATATACAGCTGGATTCTATTGAACCAATATCAGCATGCATTCACCGACGAGACTTCTAAGCACTTATATGTCGCTCCGGCTAAGGGAGTCTGGCAAATGCCATAAATTTAAATATAGTAGAGCCTCCCAGAGAGGCAGAGTCTCTGAGTAGTGAAGATGGGGAGAGGTTCACTACTCTGTAAATGACTGCGTGGGTAAATAGTGCTACAATTTAAGAATAATGTTCCTCAATGTAATATTGGGAATTTCATCCTCTGTGGCACATAATATCATTGAAAGATTCAGAGATTCCAGAGAAATCTCTCTACGCAACAGACAAGGCTGACAACCAGCATGGAATAGCTGTGATCTTTGGGTCCTGAGACAGCACAGACCTGA
>JAODJX010000040.1:1120015-1139871 GCA_026776945.1 Isichthys henryi | reverse complement strand
CTTCCAGGATAGGCTCCGGACCCCCCGCGACCCAGTAGGATAAGCGGTTTGGAAAATGGATGGATGGATGGATGGATTTGTAAATCACTGCATTCTGTTTTTATTTACATTTTAAACAGTGTCCCAACTTTTTTGGAAACGGGGTTGTATTCACACTGTTTATGTAAACATTGACATTTTAATACATTTTGCATGGACAGAGTCTGTTTGCTGTTTGCTGACAGTTACAGCCTCCATCCATCCTCCCATTTTAGACAGGTACCCTCCGATGAAAGGCGACTGAGATCCTTGTTTATAAAATACCCACAGAGGGTTACTGATCGCCCTACTGGTCACTGTTACTCCTGAAATTACTACTGCGCTTATGTTAACAATAACAACAAGCTAAGCACATTAAGGTAACACATCAAACCACATGACTGTCGTTACAGCAGTCAATAGCATATATCGGTAACGTGACACAAAGCATTTCAAGGTGCTCATTATACAGAGGAGAAACTCTATGAACAGCATACAAAATGGCCAAACAGTGGTAAATATTAGACAACATGCACAAATAAATAATGATCTTGTCAGTTGTAAACTTGCAACACGTGATCGGAACTGTTATTAAACATGTTGGCTTTAATTACAGGTAAATTAAATGAATTTAGTGTCACCTAATAGGATACAAGGTGGAGTAGTGGGTCTGAGGCTATGGATCTGTGCCAGCAATTGGAAGATTGCTAGTTTGAAGCCTGTGAATGCCCAGAGTGATTCTACTCTGTTAGGCCCTTGACCTGCAATTGCTTCATCCTGGGTATTACAGTATGTTAATCTACATCCAGCCCTGCATGAAGGTCCTCCAACTTTTTTGGAATATTTGTAGGTTGGTGGTAGGATTGTCACTTCAGGCACCGGAAAAAAAAAAATCCTTTCGGACTCGTGTGGCGCTGAGGTGCCGCTCTGCTGCACGCAGGTTCTCATCCCTGAGGTGGTTTGTCGTGTGCTGGGTGCGGCAGTGCTGTAATCAGCCCACGCTCCTTACCTTACCTCAATAACTATATAAGCACAGTACCGCCGTTACGCGATATGAAATATGATACTTACGATCGTCAGCGATGCGTACATATAATTCTGGGACATAGATACGGTTGCTTACTTGGTATAACATTACACAAAGATCGCCAACACGCTGCTACTGACTGTCTTTTTTTAAATGAACAAAATACATACAAATATTGTATGTACTTACAAACATACAAAGAGCAACAAGCTGTGAATATCACAAATCATACTGTAATAGCGTAATTAATAAATGTGTCATACGTTTTTATAACCTTCTTATTCTTAATTTAATCAAGTATGGTGCCATAGATTTTTAACTCTTGAAAAAGGACGAAGCCACGTTTCTCCCTATCGCCCCCCTCCTCCTTGCACGGAGCCACAAACACAGGTGCGCTCTTAGAGCTGGAAGGATCTCTTACACACTCCATCTCCATCTTAATTCCACCACACATGAATATATAATTTAAGCACGTCCGCTAGAGGTAGCTGTTTCCCCTTTCACCGCGAAAGAGCAGAAACAGTCTCTTAGCTGTACATTAATTCTTCTGAAAAAAATACAGCCTCAGAGATGGATGTTCTCTACAGATTGGTCAGGAAATCGATTGATTGGGGTTACATGGGTTGAGATTAGATTAGAGCAAACGGACAACTGCCAACAGCAACAATATCCATCCAGGCGGTTAAAATGATCAGCTGGATAAAATTGCAGTTCATAATTATTCCACCAGAGGGAACTATTGCCAACACAGAGTGCATCACCATATGCAATTGTCTAGACCTTTCAGTCTTCGGAAAACTGTTCCAGTTAGTCGGGTTACCGTAACGTCAAAGCAAATATGCGTAGCAATATGTATCATATAACTTAATATTTATGTTGTCTTCCGTATAAAAGTATATTTCATTATATTCATCATATTGTTTCATTGTTTAGTTATACTTACGTTAGCCGCACTGCTTTAGAGTAAAAACTAATAATATTTGTTTAACTGTGACTAATTCTGCACACGAAGAAGGTTAAATTTTTGTTGTTGTTGTTGAAATTATAATTAAGTGAAAACCGTACGATGCAGAGACAATATCACATATGATGAGTGTGCCGTATTTCAAGGGAAAGCGGTGGTGTTGGCTGAGCAGAGCTGCACATGTTATAACAGCGAGCCGATAATTAGAGAGCGAGCGAGAGGCGGCTGCCAAACGGCGCACCTGGGCAGCTCAGTGCCCGCGGCTCGGTTCGGCGGGGATCCCGGCTAAGTTCCTGCGCCCGGCTCACGCACGCACGCACGCACCGCGGAGCACATGCAAAGCATGCGGTCATGAGGTAGGCACGCAAACGATGAGCAACGATTATATCTTAAGCACGAACATTTGCTTTTAGATTAGAGGAACGGATAGGGAAATGGATCTATAGATGGATGGACATCTGTGATGTGAGCTGCGCAGTCCAGGACTCTTAAATCAAAGAAAGGCATTTAAAGACTAAATGAATGGGTCTGGTACGAAAACATTTAAATTGAGAACACTGTTAAATTAGTTCTTGACTATATAACTACTGGAGTAGGCGTGGTTGTGAAATTAAACGTAATAGTTGTAATAAAATGAGGTGAGGGGTAAATGAGTTTCGAAGTTTAATCTCAGGTTGTCCTGGGACGCTGGCGTCCTTCTGCATGTGTCCTCTTGCTGTTGTTGCACAAACCGCAGATATACAGATGACGGTGTGTTTCTTTGAGAGGTGACCCTGTGGCATAGGCCTGCTCTGTCTGTGCAGGCCAGGAGCCTCAGCTCAGTCCACGGCTGTCAATGATTCGCAGAGTAATGCCAGTGCATCGCTCCCTGCAGCATGTGTGGGACAAGGGGGAAGGAAGCACGCCCCCCCTCACAAAAGCAGTGTTGTTTGGGGGGGGGGGGGGATGCAGCCCCCACCATCTATTCTTCACCCCTCTCCTGAGCTCACAGTTTTGCACTAATTAGACAATTATTTCCACATGTGAATCTGCGCCTTTCAGCAACTGAAACCTGCTTCTCTCTTTACCCCTGCAAACCCCTCTCTAGCGCCCTTCTCGCTCTCCCCCTTACCCCGTCTCCTTTTTCCTTTCCTTACCCTCTTGTCTGTTCCCCCAGAACTGCCATCAATTTCGAAACCACTGGTTTAAAAAAAGTCTGACTTAATCAGAACAGCCTGGCATATTTTGGCAGAGTGGTGCAGCTGTGGTCATTCAGTAAGGGAGCCGGGATTGAGGGAAGATTGAGAAAGAATTCCACATAAATTGGAGAAAGAGGGAGGGAGGAGGCAGAGGCAGGCATGGAGAGAAGAAGAAATAGAGAAGGAGAGAGAAAACGAGTTGGAGAGGGAGCAGGGGAGCAATGTTTGGCAAAGCCGGGTTCAGGCAGGGTTCATGGTGACATCATAGCTGACTTTGAGGAACATTTATACGAGCTGCTCACCTTTCATTGAACACACATGTTGGGGAACACGCTGTGCGTATGACTTTAAGAACATGCCGGCACACGCGCTGAAAGACGCAGACAGTGCTGCTGGGGGCACACACTCGCACACGCAAATGTGTTCACACACTCTACGGGCACAGAGGCTCCTTCTCTGCTCCATCACTCCTCATTTCGCTGGAGGTTGTGTGTTTTTTTTTCCATCGCTGCTCTGGTATAAAACTGAACTCTGGAGCCGGCCTCATCACCGGCCGATGAATGAAGCCCATTATGTTATGGAGTGTGTGTTTAACTTCATAATCCCAAACTGACAGCTTTTCTTTCTTGCTTTATACTGCCTGTTTTATTTTTTTTCCCACTTCTTTCCGACTTCTTTATTCCCTGCAACTTCTCCGAATGTCTGCCACCACTGTGACCGGTGCGAGGATCAGTGTATTCTCTTTGCAGAAATCACAGAGCGTAAGGCCCTAACTAGTTACATGTGTATGAACACATCAGCATTTTCCTCTGAATTGCCGTGTTGTGTATGTTTTATACACTCTACGTGTCTGCTTATGCACCCTCTGTGTGTGAAGCTGTTTTTTGTCTCTCTATTAGTCTCTTATTGAAGCACAAACTTCACATGACATCAGTCTGAACGCAGGGAAACAGTGATCTCATTACCGCCATCTTGCCCCAGATTAAAACCTGTCGTGGCCACTGCACCCCTACCCCCCTTTTCTGTACTCCTAGCTGCTCTAGGCTCACATTCTACTTTGGTTTCATTAATGCAAACTAGGAACTGGTTTTGTAAAATGACTGGGAAAAACACTCTGCTGTTTATTATTTTTTGCACCTGCTTCTATTTATTCCTTGTTTTGCCCACCCTTTCTTCTAAATTCTGTTCAATTTGCCCCTTCATTCTTCCTTTGGCTGGTTTTGTCCTCCGGTCAGCCTTGTCCTCTCTGGTAGCTTCGTCCTTTCTGTCAGCTACATCTTCCCTGTCAGTCTTGTCCTGCCTGTCAGCCTTGTCCCGTCCGTCAACATCATCCAGTCTCACCCTTCCTGTCAACTTTTCCCGCCCGTTACCCTTTTCCTCCCTGTTACCCTTGTCCTGCATGTCACTTTTGTCTTGCCTATCAGCCTCATCTTATCCGCCAGTCTTATCCTGCCTGTCAGCCTCATTCTGTCTGTCAACATCATCCAATCTGTCAGCCTCACCCTTCCTGTCAGCTTTTTCCTGCCTGTTACCCACTTCCTACCTGTTAGCCTTGTTCTGCATGTCAGTTTTGTCCTGCTTGTCAGCCTCATCCTATCTGATAGTCTTGTCATTCCTGTCAGCCTCATTCTGTCTGTAAACCTTGTCCCGCCTGTCAGTCCTTTCCTGCCTGTCACCCTTGTCCTGCTTGTCAGTCTTTTCCTGCCAGTCAGTGTTGTCCTGCCTGTCAGCCTCGTCCTGCTTGTCATTCTTGTCCTGCCTGTCAACCTCCTCCTGCCTGTTAGCTTTGATCTGCTTCCCAGTTTTGTCCTGCCTGTCAGCCTCGTCCTGCTTGTCATTCTTGTCCTGCCTGTCAACCTTGTCCTGCCTATCAGCCTTGTCCTCTTTAACAGTCTTGTCCTGCCTGTCAGCCTCATCCTACATGACGTCACTTCAGTGATTTAAATTGGAGCCTGTTTTTTGGTGTTATAATGTCTTATCCTCAGATGACTGATTTCACTTCAGTGATTTAAACAGGAGCCTGTGATTTGGTATTATGATGTCAAAACCTTAGAGGACCTTAAACAGGACTGATCAAACATCAAAGGACTGATTCCATAGCGAACTGGGTGCTAGTATTTTTGAAGACCATTAACTAGTGACAAGCAGAGAGATAAAAGTATGATCTGTCTTCATTACCCCCGAGTCTACAGTCCCACAGACACAAAGATCATAAATATGCCCCACCAGCACACTTCACTGACACTGAAACACAAACACTGGTGACCTCTGACCTCCATACTGCTGCTCAGACAGATAGTGAAATCCACACACCACAGAGTCACACACTGTATGAAATACATCTACAAGAAAATGCATCTTTCATAACCAATTTACAAGATGACAGTGAGCCTGGAGTGTGTCCAGGAAGCAGAGTTATATGCTGGACATGATTCCAGTTGATCGCAGGGAACACATTCATATGCTATTGGAAATTTACCATTTGCCAATGGAGATGAACTAATTACCAAATAACTGTAATTTACTTCTTCCCAGTAGTACTTTTATTAGATGAGTTGCTCTGATTTATCTGTCCGTCCATCTATCCATCCATGCATACATCCATCTTCCACATCTAAGTGTTTCTTCAGCATTTTCTGGTACTGAGGCTGAATCTTCCGCTTGATTCGAACATGGCATTGCAGGGAAAATGGCACATTTTAGTCGCAGAGTAATGGCAGCCCTGCATCTGCCAGGTGTTTTGACTCCTGTGATTTCTGCTCTTTCTTCTTGTTGTGGTCAGGAAGAGGTGTGAAGAAACAGGGCTGGTGAAGAGTGTCTGCACGCTGAGGTTTGAGCTGTTAGATTTAGAGAGATAGGGCAAGAGCACACAAAGAACCAGATCATCTCCACAAACAGCGTTTTCTTTGGGGGGGGGGCACCCCGGCACCCCTATTGTACTGTTTTTCATCTTTGTGGGGACTTTCCAGCTGGTTGCCAGTGACTTTACAGGGCGTGGAAACTGCCCAGAAACAATAGATTAACTTTAATTAAAGGCAAATGCTGTGCTAAGTCCAACCCACACATTCCCAAATTATTGTTAACTGTCTCATATACAGCACATGTATGTGTCAGTCTTGAGTCACATGGAATCAAAATTATAAATTCTTCACCACCTCTCACAAATATCTGTGTTAAACCTGTTTTCTTAACGTGTGTAATAGGTGGGTTACATTTAACAGTACATTGTACCGTTAAAATGTTGAGATTTTTGTAGTTAAACATGCGGTCATATTATACAGAATGTAAGTGTTTCACACAAGACCTGCATTTTTTTTATTTGTCCTTCTGTCTTTTAATGTTGTAGGTAAATGTTCCTCAAAGTTAAATTGTATTTCCTTAACTCATACTTAACTCACGGTAAGTATTTTCATGCTTTTATAAAACAAGGTTTTGAGGGGAAAAGTTTAGTATCCACATTTGTCACGAATGTTATAAATTTCCTGTAGAAGCAGGTGATCATTGCTTAAGAGTCTGCAAATAAGACAAAACAGCGAACATAACAGCACAGTATGAAAGGATATATAACAACATGTAGTAGCAATAGCAATAATTAAAGCAGTACAGCTAGTAAACTCCGGCACACTGTTACTTTCTTTCAATTTGACAATTGCATATGTATTATAGCCGCCAGCACGGGCTCAGTTACTGCCTTGCCAACACACACTGGTACCTGCGGAAGCACTGCAGGACTGTGGCAGTCAGAATGTCAGACCCAGATGCCCATTTAGAGGAATGTCACCGGCTTTAATATCGTGACATACAGTATGAGTTCCTTGAGTGTTTTAGAGATGTATTAGTACCAGTGTGTTCAGTATATCAGTAAAGTCACACATGGAGTCAGTGTCAGTGTTTTTTTTGGACTCAGTTAATGAAAATTGCACATGTGGTCAGTATCAGAGGTCGCTGAATGCAGTAAAAACCCACAGACCGAGTCAGCATGACTGTGCTTCATCACAGTTTGATCCAGTATCAGTGTCTCTGGTACACAGTTAATGAAAGTCAGAGGCTGATCCAGTATTACTGGGTTTGGTATACAGTTAATGAAAGTCACAGGCTGATCCAGTATCAGTGTCTCTGGTACACAGTTAATGAAAGTCAGAGGCTGATCCATTATCAGTGTGTCTGGTACACAGTTAATGAAAGTCAGGCTGATCCAGTATTAGTGGGTTTGGTACACAGTTAATGAAAGTCACAGACTGATCCACTATTAGTGTCTCTGGTACACAGTTAATGAAAGTCAGAGGCTGATCCATTATCAGTGTGTCTGGTACACAGTTAATGAAAGTCAGGCTGATCCAGTATTAGTGGGTTTGGTACACAGTTAATGAAAGTCACAGACTGATCCACTATTAGTGTCTCTGGTACACAGTTAATGAAAGTCACAGGCATATCCAGTATTAGTGTGTCTTGTACACAGTTAATGAAAGTTACAGGCTCATCTAGTATCAGTGTTTTCTCTACACAGTAGCAAAAACATATATCAGCAAAGGTGTTCCCTTTATGCATGTTTGCATTTTTATTCACACACACAAACTCACATATGCAGTCGCACAAACACGCACTTACACACACGCACACACAAACACACACTCACAGAGACTTGCACACAGAAGCACACGTGCACAGTTACATAAAAACAGTCACAATGTAGAGATTTTGATTTTTGAGAAGGGAGGGACAGCAGAGAGTAGAGGAAAGAAGACATTAAAGGCAAACATTGACAGGCAGATAGAGTGAGAGAGAGCGAGAGGGGCAGAGCAAAGGAGCGAGCAGCGGAGGGAGGGAGAGAGGGAGAATTAAAAACAGAAATTTTAGCTGGCTGACTCCTTTTTTTCTTCCCTCCAGGCTTCTGAGGCTTGTGAAAAAATGTGCTGTATATTTGAAGTGTTGGGTCATGTGACCCAGCTTGGGTTTATGAATCAAAGTGCATAATGATTTCTGAGTAAGGCAGAGGGAGAGAGGGAGAGTGCGGAGGTGTACAGGCATTAAGGAGGACAGAAATATACATTCTGCTTTGCCTGTGCGGCTGAAGAGCTTCAGAAGAAAGATAGAGACTTGCTTCAGCTCTCTCTTCTCCCCCCCATTGAGGCCACTGTGTCCATTCATCCATCCGGCAGACCCGCTCTCATTTGGTGAGTTTCTGTCACAGGCGACTCGGCGATTCGTTCGTGTGTTTTAGTTTTATGTTTATGACCTGTGGGCGTCTGTGATCCGGACTGACAGAGGGAAATAAGCAGTTTTGTTATAAAAAGAAAGTTTTAAAAAGCTGTCAGACAGAAATTTCACAAAGTAGAGATGAAATGAAAGTTTCCATTTTGTAGTGCTGGGGCGCGTGTGTAAGCGCCTCATGTGCTTTTGCATGTGTGTGCGTCTTATCTGATTTTGACGGTGCTAGTGTCAGTCGCGTGCCTCTGAACTTGGGCACCCCTAACAGTACATTGGAGAGTGTGTGGAGCTTTGCATATGCAAGAGGTAGCAACCCACAGAGCCGCTGGTCTGTGGAAATAACTTTCTCATTTGTTTTTTTTTTCCTGTTTTCAGTTATAGCATTTGTAAAAAACCGTGCTCTGAGGGACATGCTTGTTTTTGGTTAAAGTGTGGCATCTTAGGCAGGTTTTAGCAAGATTCCCACTAATTTTTTCATAGCTGGAAGTCATTTTGTCTGTGAAACGATGGTGTAAAGTTCTGTTTGGGTTAAAGATGAATGATAAACTGGTTCCACTTGTTCGAGAGGAGTGTTAATAAAGCAGGCGGTCTTTAGTGCTTCCAGAAAAACTTTTGTTCTGAGACATACAGTTTGAATAGTGTTTTACAGACGCTCTGAAATGCATGTGCATAAATTGAGTGTTTTGACATTATTATCTATTTTGCTCTCAGTGTGTGGGAGTACTTAGTGGGTTAGTAGGGCAGAGAGACTGACAGATTCCCCAGGTATGAAAAGGACTTGAAGTTTTTCAGTGGAATTTCTCGAAAAGCACCATTCCTCTTTCATAACAGAACAGAAACAAAGACCGTGCTTATGATGCATGTGAAGAATTCACCTCACGGAGGTAAAAATGTCAATAAATATAATCCACATTGTGTACAAATGACCAACAATTTAATTAATTTTAATTAATAGTAATTTCATTAATGAATTTAATTATAGTAATCAGCAACGGTTGAGTAGCCTGATGGCTTGTGTGTAGAAACTCTTTCTGAAGTTTGTGGATCGAGTGCCGAAGTTTCTGTGCTGATGCGTCTTTCCAGAAGGGAGGAGGGAGGATGTGGAGACCATGAAACCTGAAGGTGGATTTTCCAACATCCAAACCCATAGTGTGCCGTGGTATTGCAAAACATTTTCGCTGTCCTCGGGCAGCTGTGAATCAGACGTGAAATCCTGAAAGGCCGTGTGCAGAAACCAAAAGCCAGGCAGGACACATATTGGGTAAGAAGCAGCAATGCAGACTTGCAAGCAAAATAAGCTCCCAGTTTGGGCAAAACCCATCAGACAAGCAAGGTTTAACCATTCAGACATAAAAAATGCCACCTAAAGACAGTGTATTCAATGCAGTCAAAGAAAACACACTAAACTGATATCCAGCTTCCCTGATAACAGTGTACAGTATCCCCTTCACATTCCCGAGGGTTAGGGGTGGAATATCCCTGCCAATGTGAAAATCCCTGCCCCCCACCACCCTCACCCCATAACAGTCTGCTAGCCTGAACAATTCAATCTATTTATTACTAATTTCTAAAAAAGCAATATTGTACTGTACGCTTTGCATGCCAAATTGCTTTGTTATTTTCTGTCTAGACTTTTTTTTTTATATGGTATAGGAAACATCTAAAATACGCCCTTGTATGTGCACAGTTTCTGCTGTACGCACTGGGATCACCTTGTTTTGGACCCATTATTAAAAATGCAAAGTTTAAGTTACTGTGAGATTCCAGGGTCACAGAGAGAGTGAGGCTGGCTGCCTAGACAAAGATGCTCAGGATTCCCAAGGTAAGATGAGCAGATCCCAGTGATGTTTTTTTCCACCAGTCTTTTAACATTAAAGATATGGTGTGCACTTGTTCAACAAATGTTGAACAACACTAATGATTATGTATTGTATGTTTTATGTGATCCAAGTCATTTTCCGCATTGTTTATATATTTTGGGCTTATGTGTTTGTACTCATGTCTGTGAGTTTCTGTGCGTCGTCTGTCAGTTTCTTTGACATTTGAGTTTCGGCGATCTTTTGCAAGTTCCGAAAATATTCACATTTAAGTGTCCACTGCCACCTTGCGAATAACCAAAACCACAAATGTCAAATTCACTAATTAAACTCAGACAATTCAGAATTACAAGCAAATTAGTTTATCTACGTTCGAAATAGTGCAACAGATTGAATGACTTCGCAATGGAAAATACACTATAAATGTCCCATCATCATATTCTCCAGTGTCCATAAGTCCATACTGCCCCATAATCTTCACCCAATCTCCAGTTTCGGTCCATACTGTCTGTCAGCACCACCCACTCTCCAGTATCCATTAGTCCATGCTATCCTATGTGCTCCCCCCCATTCTCCAGTATTCATCATTCCATACCATCCATGGGCTCCACCCATTCTCCAGTATCTGCCAGTCCATACTGTCCTATCAGCACCACCTAACCTCATACAATTCCATCAGCACCACCTAGTCTGTAGCTGTGTAGGATCTGAGTTTCAGTAAAGTGTCTTTGACTGACAGATGAATGCGTTTCCACGTTTCTCATGTGTGATTTTGTGCCAGTGGGCTGCTATTGGGGTTTGGGTGGAGCCACTGCAGTGAGATACTGTGGTGCTTCTGCTGTGTTTACACCTCCTGGAGGCATGTTTGGAGCACACTGGAATGCACGGTGCTGACTAGCACGCAGGAATTTTTACCTGCGTTGTTTTGCCTTTCCTGACCCTTCTTGTACTTTGGCATCAAGCACGGATCTGCTGACAGACAGACTTTCACCGGCGGTTTCTGCAGGGCTGGCAGCTGAGGGTGGGGTCGTTGTGGCTGTTTGGGCCCGAGGTGCCACGACGGGGGCTTCCCCTGGCGCTGCTCTGTAATTAAGCAGGAAGCCATCAGGACACTGTTTCCTGTGTGTTTTTCTGCAGGTGTCTGCCATTGTGCGTCCGTTTCTGCATCACCTGAGGCTATAAGGCAGTAACTCACGCACTCCCAGAACCTGCCACACAGAAGAGAATGAGCTGTCTCAGCTACTTCATGCTAACACATGCTCCTGTTTTGGGTGGGGTTGCTGTGGACCTAGTGGTGTGGGACAGGCTCCTTTGTCCAGGTCCATCTACACCCAACATTTTTCATGCCGCTCTGCGTCTGACTCTTCTATAAAATAGAGTAATGAAACTTTATTAAGTCCCACGGACATGTGACTATTCAAACTAAGTTCGTACTGGTGACCTCCTAATCACAGGCATTAACCGATAGCATTAAAGCTCCCTGAATCTGTCTCTCTATCTCATTTATTGCATATCGGATAGTTCCTTCATTTGCTGTCAGTCTTCTTTCTCCATTACGTCTTGTGCCTTATATATTTAAACGTAATGAAACATATATGAGATTGTCAGTCTTTGTTTTTCTGTGTGGCTGATTCCTGGGCACATTGTAATCCAAGGTTTGCGGTCATATTTCACAGAACCAGTTTTACGTAACATTATCTTATTCTTAAGATTAATTTTTGTTTTCTGTTTCTGTAGACAAGCGCAGCTTTTACATGTCTCCGTTTCAGGAAGAATGAAGTGTTTACATGTATTGCTTCTCATCTGAGTGTTTTCCTGATCGGTTGATACTTAGTGATCCGTCGATCACCCAGTGAGTCACTCTGACCTCTTGAAATTTGGCTTTTTTTTTGTGGGGTTGCATTTCGGTGTCTACTACTGCCGCCCAGACCTGTAACCAGCCTGAAAGCTGCATTCTCACCTTTATAATCATGTAAATCTGCCTTTCTGAACGATTGGCTGAAGGAGAGATACACTGAGGAGTGGAGAGAAAAAAAAAAACGTCCCTGATAGGTGAGATCGCTCAGATGAGCATCTGTGAGCTTTGGTGGGATACGTTGACCCGTTTGGGCCATCACTGCCTCGGCCACATGTCGGACGGTGCCAGGTGCTGAGTGTTCTCCTCGCTAGTGATGGTCTCTGCAGCCATATCGCACGTTTGCTGTTTGCACAGATGAACACAGGGGGAGCACCGTGGCTTGGTAAGAGAGTCGGTTCTGCCAAAAGATCATTAGCTGCAGAACCATAGTCGTGTCGGCACAGGAAGCGGTTCTGTCCAGCTCAAACAGTGCCAGTGTGGCGTGTTGTCAGGGGTCCATTTTGGCTGGTTTAATTATCCGGGTCCAGGGCACGGAGCCCATTTCAGAGCTGATGGTCTGACTTTAATTTTGGCTCCTTTCAGTCAGCAATTTCCTGCCTTTAGTGTGGTTGTGTGAATACCATAAGATCAATACACTTAGAAATGCTTATCCTCTGCCTGTGCCTGTCCATCAGCGGATAGTAATCTCTGATATTCCTGCTCATTGCCCTTACAGATATATGAATGACACAAAAACACACGCAATCTTGCACATCTGGATCCCGTTGTAGGGAGTTTTTATAAAGTAATCCTCATTGTTCGAACGATGATGCCCATTTTCTGTTCGCATCGAAAGGCCTTGATTTCTGTGTTTTTCAGTTGTTGCGTGTTACGTGTGCACTTCAGTGGCAGTCTGGATTGGATAGATCCCGCTTTTCAGCTCTGAACAGGGGGAGACACGTCCTCCCATGGATAACATGCAGGGTGCCAGGTTTTCCTGCCCTTGAGTCAGTTCTGAAGGTTTGATAACCTCATTAAAATGTGGGGAGCGGTTTTTAAGGTAAATCGACGCTGAGGCTTGCCTTGCCTGCATGGCTGAGGTGAAATCCGCTCACAGGCTGGTGATAACACCATCTCCCGGGGTCGCGCAAACACCGCGGAATGGGGGTGTGCCGCCATGTGCAGGATGTCCTCCTGAGTCAACCCACCCAACAGATGTGCCCCCCTAAGCTGTTTGTGGGCTTCAGGGTTTAATCACTAACGAGGTCCGGAGGACTGTGGGTGCAAGTGAAGTCAACAAAATAATAGTCTGAGTCACAGGAGCAGGCTGCTTTAGTAGGGAGAACCTCAAGTCAACACTGAATCTCTCGCTTTACACTATGTGGCCTGGGGGGGCGGGGCTGGGCAGCTATGAATACCTCTGCTTCACAGCTTAACCACGTCCTTTGGCTCTGTGGTCCACAGCTTCCTGAAACACCTTGATTTACTTCTCATTTTCACATTTCCTTGTTTCTCTTAAGCTCATCATGGCCAACATAGAGCGCTTTCTGTGGCCGTTGTCCGTCTTATTCGAAAGTTAAGTGATAAATGAGTGGAACCGTTGGTCTTTTGGTACCTCCTCCCCTCCGTCTGAAACCCTTTCCTGTTTCTTTCTGTTTTGCTCGCTGGTGTTTTGTTGGGTCTCAGTCACACCCTTGTTTATGGTGAAACTGCAGCTGGTTTATACTGAAATCACTGCTCAGGCAAAAAAAAAAAAAAAAAACTGTCACAAGAGCCTTGTGAGACTCACACCTTTACGTAGCTTAGGAAGCAGCAATGACGGAGCCTGCCGTGCTGCTTATTGAGGCGTGTGTGGATAGAGGATCCAGATGAAGGCTGAATGTAGAGCCACACAAGCAGATGGTGCTGGAACAGGTATGAGTGTGTGAGCTTTCTGGTTGTAGAGGGGCTGCTTTTTGGAAAAACAGCCCTGATTGCAGGGCATCTGTGCTAGAGTGGACTTCATTAATGTGATGGATCTGTGGGGCTTGAAACTCGCAGTTGATGTCGAACTGCTCGCCACATTTGCCTGGGTGGCAGCATCTTTGTCTAAGGCCCCGTGCTCCCCACAACAACACAGTCCTGATGAAGTACACAAGTCCAAAAACACCAGGAACATCAAAACCAGACACATTCTGGAAATAGTGAAGAACATACGCAGAGCAAACGTGTTGGACTCCCTTTAGCTGATGACACACAATCCAGAAACGAGCTGGGAGCTGAATGAACAAAGTGCATCTTGGATAGTATGACAGGAAATAAGTGAAAAAACTGTAGTGCTGAGTGAACAGGCAGCTGACGTCCCCGCCTGCGAAAACGTGCGTGAAAATGAATTGGAGAAAGAGCAGTGAGAGAGCCAGCGGGCCCTCGATGCTCCCTGCTGGCCTGGGTGATGTTGGGTGTTAAACATTCTAGCTATGTGTATGGCTGCCCTTGGTGAGCGCTCCTGTGAGGATGTGCAGTAACGTCTTCGCTCCATAAGAGCGCACAAACCAGTCTGGGATTAGCCTTCCGGGAAAAATGCGGAAAGTCCCTGCCTTTCAACAGGGGTGTCGTGGCTCCCAGTTCTGCCTGCAGAGGGCGTCGTGGGGGCGAGCATACTGGAACAGATTTTAAGTCAGGGGGGCAGGGGGCCGAGAATACGGGCAGCAGAACCATGAAGGGGACATTGAGGTGGTGGGACACAGAGGGGCCTGTTCATGGGCAAGGGGTGCGTCCACAGACGGAGCAGGGGACTCATTTAGGGGAGGAAGTGGCGGAGAGAGGTATGACGGATTTTTAAATGGATCTCTGTTACTCTGCAAAAATAAACAGGGAAATGTTTACCTTTCTGTCCACCTCGGATTCAAAACCTGCCAGGCTCCATATGCACGAGTCCAGAGCAGACGAAGAGCAGCCCTTTTCAATGCTACAAAAATTGTATCTCCATCCATCCATCCATCCATCCATCAGCCGTGTAGTTATATATAGGGGTACCACCAGTCTGCTGGTGTGTTAGGATTAAGACTGTTATTGTTATTCTTTATTTTACTGTAGTATGGCTGTATTGTGTGTATCATCCATGAGTTTCAGAGATGGCTACTCAGGTGAGCCGTCCAAGTACGTTGTCATGAGCAGGACAGGAAGGTGGTCATTCATTACGCAAAAATGGATCGTTATTCTATGAATGAAGGGAAGAAACTTGTTTTTGTAAACATTACAATGTGGACAAGACAACAGAGTCATACTTCCTTATCAGAGCAGAGACTTAGCTGCATGTGTGTGTGTGTGTGTGTGTGTGTGTGTGGCCAGTCCGTGTGTGAACAGTAGCAGTGTGACAGTGTTTATGTACTGACATTGTATGTGTGTGTGTGTGTCTGCGTGTGTGCGGGTCATTTTGCATATATTACATTGAGGGGACCCTTTGAGAACATTCCCCACATGGGAAAACTCCATTTTATTAAAATCTGCAATAAAAAAAGTCGGTCATGGTAGGGGTCAAAGTTATCATACTTAAGATTAAGAATTTGCACATAGAAATGAATGGATGATCCCCACAGAGATGAATACAAACGTGTGTGTGTGCGTGTGTGTGTGTGAGAGAGAGAGAGCGAGAGAGAGAGAAACCTTGTGTGAGAAGCCTGGTGAGAGAATGGATGACAGGAATGAAGATGGACTGAAACATCAGGAACAAAAGAGAGAAAGAGAGACGAAGCTGGAGAGCAGTAGACAGACTCTGAGGAGTGTGGCCGTGCTGGGCAGGCTGGCAGAGGGGCTGGCAGAGGGGCTGGCCCTGCCTCTCCTTCCTGAAACGTGGCCGCTGGACCGCGGCACACATGTGGAACAGTTTACCGTAATGGAGGTTGAAATTAGCGGCGGTTTGAAGCTGCCTGCAGCCATAGGCTGTAATTAAGTGTCTCTGTGGAAAGAGAGGAGGGAAAGGAAGAGGGGGAGGGGAGCGTTGGAGGCGCATGTGTGTCGGGTACATGTGCTTCCTGTCCTGGGCAGAAAGATGCCCTACCACGCCATACTGCCCCCCGGTGTCCATACCCAGTCAGTTCACCTCCAGTTGTTCTGCTCGCTTCAGCAGTTCAGCTGTGCATGCTGCCTGCTCTCTTTCTCCCCCCTCTGTGAATTTATTAGCAGCAGTTTTCATATGTTTTCCCGATTCGCCAGCCGCAGCAGTTCCAAAAGCATAGAATTTTCTGGACTCCCGTCTTCCAAAAACCACATTAGAAAATGAGGCCACAGACGCCATCCGCTTACACAGTCACCCTGGAGACAGGCAAGTGAACGGGGCAGCTTCCTGGGGGCCTTCCTGCCGGGAGACAGATAGCCCTCAGCCCTGGCTAACCGACGGGCCGAGATCCAGGTAGAAGACAGGATGGGGAATCTGAGCTGGACCTTTATGGAGGAAGGCATCCGGAGGTGTTACACGGATGGCTAGTCGAACCCATGTCTGGGTCTTGGGAATGGGCCGGCCTCCATGTTAAGTTGGCACTGAAGTCCTTATAGCAGAGTTCTACTGATTTAAATCATATGGCAAGGCATGAAATCACATCACAGTCTGGAGGACTTTCCAAACTGTTGAAATGAGATCCCGCCCTCTCCCCTCAGCTGAAGTGCACAGGGTTGAATATGCTTTGGCAAATTTTAGACCAAGCTACAGTTGCTCTGCGTGTGCCTCTAAAAGCAGTGCTGGAGGTCAGTGGTGGACATTAGTGATTGAGATCAGTGGTGGAGATCAGTGATGGAGATCAGCGGTGGAGATCAGTGCTGGAGATCAGCAGTGGAGATAAATGGTGGAGATGAGATGTGGAGCTTAGTGCACGCTCATGATGGTCTGGTGTCTCACCCAACCCCACACATGCTATATTTGTGCTTTTGACGGTGTGCACACAGTGCGCAAAAATTGGGGTTTAATGCGTGTTTGTACTGTTCATTGTGTTTATTATTGACAGTGTGCATTCTCTCTGAAGTCCTTCCTCACCAACCAGATAAAGGTGCATTAAAATGAGACGTTCTTCCTTTTCCTCTCCTCTTCCCTTTGCTCGTTTTGTCCTTTCTACTCCTGTGTTTTTGCTTACGAGCGGATGTAAGACCTGTTCAGGTACAGACCATGTGGGACGGTTGCATTTGCATTTGTTCTTAAAGAAACTGATATTAAGCAGCAGATGCCATGATTCAGTAATTATGCCGCAATGATGGCAGGCCTACATTTTCTCACCCTCGTCTTCACTCTTCTCTCCTCCCTTTTTGGGTCTGCAGCTGAAAGAAACCCCACCCACAGTGAGCCTGGCCACCTGCTCAAACCAGGCCTCACAGCTGCAGCAGCCAGTAGAGGGCAGCGGTAATTGGTGTGAGATCGACGTGTCTGGTCTGGGAAATTGACGCTCCTGCTGCACGGAACCGGATTTACTCTCCATTTGCCATGGCGACCAATCGGGAACGGCAGGTGGGCCACATGACTGGCTTCCCACCGGCTGTCTACCCATTTGCTTTCAACTCCATCAGAAGCCACTCCCCCTTTGACCTGCTAGCCAATAGCAGCCTTTTTGGCCGGTTTGGGGCAGACCTACCTAAGGAGATGGCAGCACTTTGTAAGTAAACTTTTGATTATTTATATTTCTGTGTGTGACATACTCTCATGATGACATCCTGTTACTGCAAGGTACTTTCAACTTCACAATCTTTGCAGTGGCACATTCAGTTATCCCTCCTTACTGTACACATATAGGCATTGTGTGTGGAATGCAGTGTGAGTGAAGGAGTTGTGTAGGATGCTGTGTCTGTAATACAGACTGTGTGTGAGGGCTTTGTGTGGGACGCAGTGTGTGTAATACAGACGGCATGTGTGAGGGCTTTGTGTGGGATGCAGTGTGTGTAATACAGACAGTGTGTGTGAGGTCTTTGTGTGGGATGCAGTGTATGTAATATAGACAGTGTGTGTGAGGTCTTTGTGTGGGATGCAGTGTGTGCAATATAGACAGTGTGTGTGAGGTCTTTGTGTGGGATGCAGTGTGTGTAATACAGACGGCATGTGTGAGGCCTTTGTGTGGGATGCAGTGTGTGTAATACAGACGGCGTGTGTGAGGGCTTTGTGTGGGATTCAGCATGTGTGATACGGACAGTGTGTGTGATACTGACAGTGTGTGAGGGCTTTGTGTAGGATGCAGTGTACAGACAGTGTATGTGACAGACAGAGATGGAAAGAATGTCACAGATGTCTGTATGATGTCACGTAACTCTGAAGGTTTAAGACACCTTAAGTTTTGTAACAGGTCATTTGTAAATATGGTGGAATCTGTTCAAAGCAGGGCAGTAGGACTGCCATAGTACAGCGTCATCAGGAAAAGGCACGGAGTAGTTTGGCAACAGTCATTAATCTCCTATTTAAAACATTTGGATTCTCTAATAGTTTTGTTTCAGCCTGGTTTATTTGACTTGGGTCATGCTGCCTGATATTTATTTACAGGTTTGATTTGAACTCTTTTCATATCTAAGTTGACTCTGGGATCCCTACAGATGATATTCTGTACTAAGCAGTAAACCTGATGTATCTGCTTTTATTTCTAAGGCCGTGGTGCAGTTACTCTTTGATGACTTGTTCTTTTATACAGGCCTGGATCAATAGCAGTTCTCTAAGCGTCATTCTCAGTTTACTAAAGAAAGTTTGTTTCAGATTTTTGTTCAGGTTAATTGGTCCAGATGAATTCATAAGACTCCAGTGATTTCATTTTTGAGCTGACAGTTTTCAGGTCTCAACTACAATTTTCAGTAACAATTTACATTATCCATACCTACATTATACATTCATTGTATTCATAGGACATTCATAAAAAATGTACATCCTAACATACCTTATCCGCTTTAGTATCTATTAATAACAAATATTGTATGATTATACGACTATAACGTTTTTATTATCATGTAATGTTTATTGATGTATTCTGAAGCTATTAGGGTATATTAGGATGGTAAGGTATACTCACATACTGTTTGTGAATGTTCTATGTATGCATTATGAAGGTGCAGTGAATATTCTACTTATGCATTATACATTATAAGTAATTATGAATGTGCAGTTAATCTAAAGCAATTTTCTGACTGTTGTGTTTATTTTTTATAATTACGTTTATGTATGTTACACACCTTATCCCAGGGTCTGAGTCACACACACACACAGGTTTGTAATTATATCTTTATAGGGACTCAAATCCAAACATGGCAACCTTAACCCCTACCCAGCCCTAGCCTTAACCGTAAGTAACGAAGGAAAATACATCTTCAGGCATTTTTGTTTTTTTTATTGCAGTCACAGATCTTTGCAGGGCCCTGAAAAATGGTCCCCACAACGTCAAAATAATAGGTTTTTATTACATTGGGGGGAACATTTGGTCCCCACAATGTAATATGAACATAATCCACACACACACACACACATAGTCACACATGCATATTTTCATAATAATCACCTCCATCTCCTATTAGCATTTCAAAGAACTCTTCCAGGAACAAGCTAAGCTATACTTGGGATTTGACCAAATTCCTCGGCCTTGTTATTCTTCTGTCTCTGCAAGCCAAGCACCTCATTGAGGAGCAAAAGCAGAGCTGGAAGGGAAAATGTGCGCAGCAGATTAATTACAGAGCAAACAGCTTTCATCACTGTATTCTGACAAGCATATCTGAGCCGAAACAGCTCCTTAAGGAAAGGGGGTGGGGGGGGGGGGGGGGGGGGGGGGGGGGGGGGGGGGGGGGGGGGGGGGGGGGGGGGGGGGGGGGGGGGGGG
>JAODJX010000040.1:1014635-1036427 GCA_026776945.1 Isichthys henryi | reverse complement strand
ATAGATAGATAGATAGATAGATAGATAGATAGATAGATAGATAGATAGATAGATAGATAGATAGATAGATAGATGTACTGGATAGTTCAAATCTGTTACATTACACAATGTGCAATGACAAATATTCTCTCTCCCTCAACGTTCGTAACGCAAGTGCGTAGTTATGCGATTATTTGGTTTCTTACAATGAAAGGTAATTGACAGAATTGATTCTTTGTTTTCTCTCTGTATGACTCTCGTTTTCGTATAATTTATCTACAACTCGTTAATATATGTTTCCAATAGTCTATGTTCAGTTAACAGTTCAGACGATTGATATGGATCGCATCGAATGTGTGTACATTTCCCTGGCTGGCAGCCAATTTGTCATTAGTCTATGCCAAGCACAATATGTCACACAACCACGGTTCCATCTTTTAAAAACGTTAAGAAGTATGTGCTCAACCTATAAGTATATAGTTACCTCATCGGCGACGCAATGCAACCGCTAAATAGTCCAGTCTTCCTCTGACTAAAAAGTGAGAAAAGTATCAAGAATAATTCTTAAATATCTCGGTATGTTACATTGAAATAGTTAATAACCTTCGCAAAAAATGTTTTGATTTAGACAAGAAAGAGGATGGAATGTAGCAACAAGCTATGGGCTAAAACGTTCTAATTAATGGCTCTCGCTTTTGTTGAGCTGTCTGGACAGACGTAGTGACCGCCTCTTTTAACTTGAACTTGGACTTCCCACGCGACAGGTCTGTAAGCTCAGGCCATTTCCGCGACGTTTAACTTGCGTTATCGTAGAAAATATTTCAGTAGTACCTGTGTTTTGCCACTTAGTCAGAATATTACAAGAAGATATAGGTTTTTATCCTATTATATTTACCTTTTTGTACTTAATGTCGAAATTTGAAATAGAACAAACTTATTTATATATCGCAAAAATGATTTAAAATTTAAATAAATAAAGGACAAAGTGAAAAGTATTTGATGATGTTTGCTCAGCCTCTATCTGAATCAAACCTATTTATCCAGAATTTTTCATTCTGACTTCTAGCTGTGCCGCCACTGGTTAAGACTTAACCAGGCAAAACACGTATCTGTATGTCTGGCTACAATAGAAATAGGTTAAATATAAAGTATTGATATAATATTATAAACACTTCAAATACTCACCTGGTCCTATTTTCATCATTAATTCATTTTTAATTGTACTTTTTTGTTTCCAGTTGGCAGGTTTGTGTACTATTCTTATTTAAGGAAAAATGTATTTTTCAGGTGGATTATTTCAATGACTGACGTTGCTCTCTGCCATAATATGTAAAGTCAAGTCTCATTTTAAAAGCCGGCCTTTTGGCTGATATAAAAGTGCTAAGAAATATGTAATAATCCGAACAAAGAGACGTAACCCAGCTATATTTAATGAAAAACTGCATTGCTTTGAAAGATGGCGGCGACAGCATTTCTTATATATATGTTGAAATAGAACAAACTTATTCATACATCGCAATATATATTTATATATATATATAAAAAGTAAACACGCTTATAAATAATTCCGTTGCTTTATAATTTCCTAAGAGGTCTGATGATTAACTGGGCATACAGCTCTTTGTCAATACATTGGTCAGTTAACACAATAACGGTTAATATACAAAACGATGACAAAAATGTTACTCTCCTGGTCTCGCATCTCCAGCACAATGTTGCAAATTACAGGTTTTCAACTATAGCTGAAAACGTATTCAAATAATGTTAGTTTGTCTGTAGCAATATCTGATTCTGTCACAGATTTGTGGTGTCGCCGAAGCCACAAGCTGCGCTGTGACCCGCTTCTCTCCTGCTCCGTCCCTCGTCGGTTTTGTTTCAGGTCGAACCCTATAGTTTCTATACCTGCTCATTTCAAAGTTCACTGTAGCATAATTATTCGCGTGGAACTGTACCACAGCAAGAGTTCCCATGTAAGGCTGTTATTTCATTTTAAAAATATCCCTCTCATACATCTTCCCCAAAGAAAGTTTTGTTGTGTTTAATGACAAATCAAGCTCAAGCACGAACAAACGTGGTACAGAACTGCCATGAATTCTGAGATCAAATTTAAAACTGCTACATTTAAGATAATTATTAAATTCATTCAATGTTTATTCTCAAGGTAAACTCATTGTAGTATTGGGTTTTCCCAATTAATGATTTGCTTGTGCTCACATTAACAAGTAAATCAAACAGATAAGGGCATAATACTGTATTGATAATGACTAATTATTTATGTCTATATCAATGCCTACACTATAGTGGGCAAAATTGTGGAAACATTTCCAATTCTTAGAGATTGCAGAACTTTATTCCAACTTTATTTACTACAGTTAGGTATTTAAAAGTCTGGTGTATGATATTTGTAAACATTCGTTGATTGTTTAAACATTACCTCCAGTCTTCGTGTACTTATTTTTAAAGGGTAATGGCAATAGGTGTTTCCACAGTTTTGACCATCAGTGTGTAACTCGGTGTGCCGCATAACAAAAGCAAAGGATTTATTTCTTCCGGGCTTCTGATGTATGTCTGTATTTTCTGACGCAGCCAGACCTCTTTGTTTGACACTATGCGCACTATAAAGTACATGCACAGTATCAATTGTTTCCAATAATCTTTTACTAACGAGACAATGGCGGAAAATTAACCTTAAGACTCGGGTTGCAGACAATAAGAGGAAGCGGAGTTACACAGCAAATTTTGTTTTCCGAATTTAGCGTTATTTACCGGCCAGTTTATCATTATTGCCAATGTTATTGTTTAAAAGTACATTTCAGAGAGTGATGAAAACATGCAGGATTAATGAAAGTGGGAATTGAAGCAGTCCCTGACGTCTCTTGTGTTTAGTTACTACACAGACCAACGCAATCATTCAAACAAACACACACGTACCCATGAATGCACGCACACATACACACATTCATGTCTTTTTTTATTCATCCCTTTTTTGGGCACAATCCATTCATTTCTGCCATCCCAACTTCATCTGGCGCATCCTTGGGCTACGGTTACCCATTTGGAAGGTCCTTATTACGCCCGCAGATTGTCTCACTCACACAACCTGCAAAACTCTAATCCCAGCAGTGACAACTTTAACCCTTACCCAGCCGTAACCTCAAGCATAAGTAATCAAACAAACTGCAAGAGTTTTAGCATGTTTAGTTTTTTGATTGCAATCGCATTTTTTTAAGAAATTGAGTTTTCCTTCATGGGGGCGAGAGAAATGGTCCTCACAACGTCAAAAAAGCAGGTTTTTAGCACATTGTGGGAAGATAACCCCCCCACACACACACACATATATACACACTCACATACGCGATCTTCACCCGATCTCTTCATTCCGTTGAACAGTTTTTTTATAGCTTTGAATATTTTCACGCTAAAAACCACATATGAACCAACAATGGCTAGCTCTTCAATTTAATTCAAGTTTTATTGACAGATAAATGCAAATCTTACTGCCTGTTGACTTGTCTAGAACCCAATATGTCATATCCAGGGCAAGACAACTTTGTCAGCAAACAAGCATGCACCATGAAAGGAAAAATAAGTCAAATTCCACTCATTTAGTTATATTTATCCAAATAAAACGATATTTCCAGACTTAAGACGAAGTTTCGCCTTTTTTTGGTGGGTATTGCTGCGAACATAACGCTAGGCATATATGAAGTCGACTAAATACACACATTTTAATTAAGAAATATGAATATTAAACCGATAGTGTTCGACAGTATTTAATCTCGTACTGTCTCCTGTTATCAGTATTTCTAATGAAGAAATCGACATTGATAGACAGACAGACAGACAGACAGACAGACAGACAGACATGCATAATATGCATAGCATGCATATGTACATGCAAACGAATACACATTGATACATAGCTGAGATTTAGATTTTTGAATACATGTCATAATGAAATTTAGTAAAATTTTGTGAATCAGTGAAATTTATGTTCATTTGGACTGTATATTCCAATGAAATATTTAGGGGCTACTGATAATTTAAATTAAATGACGGTGTACGCATTTGAAACAAGCATACGAGGCGTGTTTTTGATTTCACAGTGTCCTGTTTTGCAGAATCGGCATAAGGCACACCTGCTTAAACTCAAACTGCACATAACTTGTTAATGTCTGCGAATAAAGAATTATAATCAAAAACATTTTAAAATCGTGTACATATGTACACATTTTTTATGTTTGTTTTTTTCAAAAATCGTCTTTATGCTTCTCCTCGGTACAACCTGTGAAAATTTTTACTATCTGCGTCTGTGTTTATCACGGTAAAAAAATAATTAGTCTTTAGCCTTTCGACTGGAATCCGCCAAACTTTATCAGAGGAAAATCGTAGGTAATTTTAACCTTCAGTTTAACCTCTTGGCTGTCCTGTAATCGGCATGTTCAAATATTCAAAAATTCAAAATTCTACTTAATTTATCAGTACGATACAGTACAATCACGCTGAAGACAATACTACTTTACGTTAGATTGTAAACGCATTTTCAATTTATATAGGTGCTATATCTTTAAATAACATAATTGAAACTAATCGCAGCCAGTTTTTATTGAAACTAATATTATTAATTCAAAATACAATTAAAAGTATAACTGAAGACTAGTATATTTCTGCAATGTAGACGCCCTTAAAACTCATATATTACTTCCTGTTCAGGCTTGATTGTGTTAGCCTGTGTTTTTCTTTAAGCCATATGTAGCTTTCTTAACTGCAATGCCTTCGCATGTAAACTCGAACGTGCTGGTGTGAAGTTCATTCTCTTCTGTCTAGACTATGATTACAACCCTGTTTTCCCGCGTTTTACCTTGACCTTGGACTTCCCAGAATCTGCCTTTTGTACAAGATTTCTAAATGTTACAGTTGTTTGAACAGTAAAGAACCTAATTTCAAATTCAATGTAGAGAATATACGCTAATATGTACTATTCAGATTTTAGTCCTTTATTAAATATTTCTGTAGTGTGGATATTTAGTTATACCGTAATCATTTTAAACAGGATTTGAAAAGATTCTCGTAATAAACGACCGCCCAACTATATGAGACAACATTCGAGTTAAGAATTTAAATCCAAGGTCTAAATGATCATCACTTTAATGATTAATATACACTCACATTAATTAGAAAAAAAAATATTTAAATTGCATCACAACTGATTATAGTAAAAAATATGCCTAGATTTATTTTACTTAACGCGGCAGTCCACATTAAAAGAATAAACTGGTTTTTACATGAAATATATCCATTAATGTATATTGTATTGTATCGAAGCCCAACTCTAAACCTAAACATTAAAAAGTACGTGTATGTGTGTATGATCGTTTTCCTTTATTCACAACGAATTTGATATTTTCCGCCCCTCTAGCGTGTTTCTCAATGCGGATTTTCATTTCATTGTAAATGTATCATAATAAGATCCCAGAAAAAAAAAATAAACAAAACGGACGATGAACTTAAAATATACTAAAATGTACTCTTAAACGTTTCTTAAATGGGACGTACACACGCACATGTATGTATATAAAAAATGTTTGCTTAAATTCAGTAATTCAATGTGATTTCCACGGAATCAGCCAAAATGCACATCTTGGCATCATCGTCAATGCTCCGAAGTCGGCCCTAAGCTTTCCCTTCAGGATTTTTTATTTATTTTTTTTGAGTGATTTTATCCAATGAGATATGTGGCTACTCTTCAAATAGTGCTATAGGGGAAAGTGAGGGGGTAGATTTTTAAAGGGATGAATTCCCCCTCCCCTCTTACTCGGGCCTCGTTAATATGTCACGTGTCCTGGAGCCACAGCCTTAATGAACTGGACACTTGGGTATTGCATGCGCATGCGCCTGCGTAAAAATGTACTTGGAAATGAGGTGTCTATCTTGGTGTAGTCGACTTTTAAAAAGCGTCGGCAGCGCGTGATATGACGACTTCGCTGGTCCTGCATTCACGCTGGGCGGACACACTGATGTACGTTTATGAAAAAACCCCGAATGAAAATATTCAAAATAAAAACCAAACCATGGAGGGACTAAGCGGGAATTGCCCTGCGACCCACTGCAGGGAACTTATTTCGCACCCAGCTTTAGGGCGACATGCTGGCAGCATAGCGACTCACCAGGGCTCAGTGTACTCGGAAATATCCTCTACAGAAGCCGGCCGACAATGTCCCGCGCCCCAAACTTCATCTAGCGCATCCTTGGGCTATGGTTACCCTTTTGGAAGCCCTTATTACGGCTGCAGATTGTCTCACTCACACAACCTGCAGCAGAAGCCTTGTTCTTATCACCCAGTGGAGAAATACGCCGAAACAAGCAGCTCGTTGCCTACCGAAGAACTATCCAGCAGGGCCAAAGAGTTCGCTTTTTATCCTGGATTTGCCAGCTCATATCAGGCAGTCCCGAGTTACTTAGATGTATCAGTGGTCCCCAGTATTAGTGCACATCCCGAAACGCGGCATGATGCGTTGATTCCAATGGAGGGCTACCAGCACTGGGCTCTTTCTAACGGCTGGGACGGGCAGGTGTACTGTTCTAAAGAGCAAACGCAGTCTGCGCATCTCTGGAAATCACCGTTCCCAGGTATGGAAAGCAGCGCGTCCGCGCATTTACAGAGTATTTCAGATTAGTTTAACAGTTATTTAAAAATGAAGAATAATCTTAATAATGTATTTCAAATATACGAAAAGCCTCAACAAATTATGGTTATTGACGTGTTACGTGTATAGTTGACGTTCTTCTGATGTGACTAAGTTCCTCGGGGCTTGATTCACTGGTTCATTTGTGTGTTCGGTTTTTTATAACACAGCAGTAAAAAAACATTCGGCAATCTATACTCCAAGACAAATTCATCAAGGGGTTGCAGGTAGATACCATAATTAGTTGATTCTCTAAAATAAATCAGAGGAAATGGTGTAAAATGAACACCAAAGGCATAGACCGCCGAATGTCTTAAAAAATAACTGAAAATACGCTGTTAAAATAAATCTTCTAATGTCAGATGCGTTTTACCGTTTTTTGACCCAATTAGTGGGTCAGCAGAAATGTTAGTATATACCAATAGCTCCATTTCATTCTGATGATATGCTTCGCACATGTCGATATCTGATCTGCATGCATGTACAAGTAAATTTATGTTTGTCTTCTAAGTTCATTGTTTAATGATTGCCAGCAAATTTCCTCCTCTTAAATGCAATCCTCGGCATTTAATTGGAGCCATTTTAATTCCGCTATTCACAAATGCATTTTAGAAATGTGCTGTGCGATACACCGAGCTTCTAGTATGACAGTAAAATCACTTTTATTGGTCTGACTTGTATTGCGAGCGGGTGTGTTAAAGATCGATACGAATTCTTTACTTACCTGCAGAAAAACGGTTCTCACGATATTAACACTTATCCCCGTTTTCAGCTTTTCTCTCCACCCAAGCGATATGTAACATTTTCACTTTAGACACGACAGAATATATGTATGGATTCCCCAAGGAAATATACTGCACGATATATATTTAGAAACCTCAAATTACTTACAAAAGCACGACATCGAAATTTATAATTGCATAGTAATACGAGGAATGATCATTTAACAGAAAAAAAATGGTGCAGGGGTAAAATTGATATCGCCAGAGCCTCCTTTCCCTTTTTTGCATTTTTTAGTATTGCATAGTGTATAATAATTGCAGCAAGGGCTACCCTGAGTAAACGTGACAATGACCTATGACTTCGTATGTGTGTGTATGGGGGGGGGGTCGCTTTTGTCTCGATTTGTGCTTGTCGTCTACCGTATGTTTTTATCGAGCTTTAAAAAAAAATGCAATTTTTGACTCGAACGTTCAATGTGTTCGTTTTACCGAAATGAAATTGCTTATTTGTTGGTAAAACTTGAGAATGCTGCCCACAGCGGGCTGCGGAGAAGTAATTCACAATGTTCCCTGAAATGACAGCCGTGAAATGCTGCAACATACACAAGTCATATTCTGACGTACACCGAGAAATGAGTGAAACAGTTATAAGATGCGTGACTGTTACTTTGGCCAATCAGTACAGGTCTGTGGCGGCAAATAACCGAGAATATTTTGTTACTATCGTTATCTTAATATACAACAATGACTTAAGAAAGCTTATGTTTTTGTTACGCTGCCCACGTATTCAACAATAAAACACAAAAGAAAAAGAAACCAATATTCAAAGAAAGACATAACTGACAAGAGGTTACAATTCCGAGCAAAGGTTGCGTTACTTAATTCAATAACTGTACGGACATTGCAGTAGCTTAGTTTATTTTGTACTAGTGGAACTGGCCTACGTCATATACATTTTCAAATGAATACACACACACTCACGCAAACCTTTTTATACATTCAAAAAGGGAAACACTCGGAAACACATTAGTAAAACATTGCTACGAACATAAAATAAAAATAAAAATCAACAGGTGGCAATAAATTAAATGTGTCACTTGTCGCAACGTAAGATGCGTGTGGTGTAGGATGCGACCAAACCCTTACGCCTGAATATCTGAATGTTTCAGGCGTAGCTTTGAAGAGAATGCATTCCGTTTTAATTGTCTTTGTAGATGTGAATGGGTAGAGTAGGGGATTAAATGAAGCAGTACATTATTAGTATGGATTACTGTTACTTTTGTGCGTGACCACGAAGCTTACTGTTTTATGTCATTGCTTATATGAGTATTAAACGCTGGCCTGAGAGGACACATATTAAACCGCACACACACTTTAGTATATGCGGAATGTTACAAGTACTGACACGTTCTTTAAAAATACTTAATTCCCCCGAGCGCACGCACACGTCTGTTCGAACCTATTTCACAGGTGTTTTTTTGCCAAGACACTAAAAACTTTAAAAAACAGATGTTTATTTGTTAAAATATTGAAAATACGGAGTGCGTTTTGAAATATATTTCAAACTGTGTTATTTTAATATTATAACTAAAGTCAAGTATTCAAAATAAAGAAATAAGCAAATTATTGTGGAATGCCCGGTGACCAAAATAAAGTTCCTCTGTGTTTATAGTGAAGAGCTGACATTTATGTGGGAAAATATCCAAGAGCGTCGTTAAGCTCCGTCCATCTAGCGTCATAATAGGATCTTTCAACAATATTGTTATTTAGTAATGTGGTGTAAACGATATGACAGCGTTTCTAAATATGTTGTGAGATAAACCTATAAACAAAATCGTTATAACGTACAAGCGGTTTGTCTTATTCAGGTATCCGGGTCCTGGTGCAAGTAGGTCAGTTATTATTGTTGTTATTTGCACCGTGGTATTGCTATATGTTTAATTTCCTGGAAATGTTGGTATTTAAGACTAACGTATTCGGATGTTATTTATTTATGTATTTTTTTTATTTCCTTTTTTGTAGATGTGGTTCCCCTACAGCCTGAAGTGAGCAGCTACCGCCGCGGCCGCAAGAAGCGCGTCCCCTACACTAAGGTGCAGCTCAAGGAGCTGGAGAAAGAATACGCGACTAGTAAGTTCATCACCAAAGACAAGAGGAGACGTATTTCCGCTACAACAAACCTTTCTGAAAGGCAGGTCACCATTTGGTTCCAGAATCGACGTGTGAAAGAGAAGAAATTTGTCAGCAAGTCCAAGAACGCTACCCACGCGCACAACACCTGATACCCACTCGAGCTTGTCGTCGCTATGAATTTATTGTGATTAAAACTATTGTTTCCTAACAGAATCACTTGAGTGAAGACTCTGTTCTGAATTCCCTTTCGCCTAGATACGCTTAATCCTATTTATAAATTAAAGCTCGATTCTGTCGCATCAACACAATTACTTCTCTGGACCTGGAAGAGATGCTGTGAAAAGCACTAGGAAGCAAACTGAACATTGTCTTTTATATGGCCGTGTAAAGATTTGTATATATGTATATGGTATTTAATATAATCCTTGTTTCAAAATCGACGCGTTTTCCCGAATAATTCACACACAACACTCTGTTTCTCACAGCATTCTTATCATACATAAATGTACTTTTTGGGGAAAACCAGAGAGTTGATTCCATTATCCAACTCAAACGTTATAAAACAGAATAAGCGATTGTATGGTACCTGAAGAGAAAATCAAAGCACCAGCAAGCAATGAAAAGTAAATCAGAAAGCCAAGGCCACGAATGAAACAAAGAAACTGTCTTCTGCATGGACCAGCATGATGCAGATTCCCATCTTCACAAAATGAACTTCGAGAGGAACAGGGTATAAAACGTCTCGATAGCATGTAAAGGCACCATTGAAGCAAGAGTCCCAATTCTGAAATGGACCATACAATGGTTTCCTTATTTAATTTGTATACCCACGTTCTGACAGGAGTTGTGTATATCGTCACACTTAGTTCCTTTGTCAGTGAGGAATATGTCTTTCTGTCCTGCAACTGGAATTATTGTAAAAAAAAAAACGGCTGAATATTGTACAATGATGCACAGTATACTTTCCCGTTTTTCTTTGTATGCACACATCAATATGTAAACGTTTGTCATCTTTTTGTGCATTTTGTGAATAGAGTGTGTGAACTGTATTATCGTGTTTCACCAGTGAGTATGGAACGGAATAAAACGTGAAGATGACGTCTACCATGACGACGACAATATCTGATAATGAAAAAATAAATGGTTATAGCATGCAAGCTGTAAACAATTGAATTCACAACGGACTTGTGCTATACAAAACAAAATGATTTCACAACATCACAAAGACCCTGTTCTTGATTAATATAACATTGTTCAAATTAATGGCGCGCCTGAAATTCTTGGAAATATTAATTCTTTTTTAACTCTTCCATGATGCATTTTAAAAACAAAGGTAAAGTTAAGAAAAATCTTGTAAGGTTATGAAGGTATTATCTGACAATTAAAATTTCTTATTGCAATTATCAAATTTAAAGATTCACCTAGTGTTACTTTACCTACCTATAGAATTACCTATACCATGCAGCTTTTCCAGTTGGATTCCGCGCTGTCGTTTACATTCCGTAATTAACAAACTATATGTAATCAGCTATATAAACAACTCTTAAAATGTAATGTAATCTGTAGGCAGGAATAAACTGGAACAATCTGGCTCCGTGATCTCTAACAGGGACATATAAAATATATAAGAACAACTCGTTGGCCGGTTAAGATGCATAAGTTATTTCAACATAAATTGAGGCCTGGTGTTCTTAAGCGCGAGTATCAACAGCCCAGTGAAATGGGTACTTCCGGTTTCAGCTTAATTCCTTGCATTACGAGTGAATATTATATTTCATCGCGTTTCATGATTAGAGACATACATACAGTCTTTCTAGTTTTAAATGCTTACTTGCCTCTGAGGAGGCCGCCGAAGAACAGCACGGACCAAGCCGCCGACGCATAGCACGTGTTTCTGCTTATCGGGCTCTTTTCACGTGGCTTAAGAATCTGAGTATGATCTAAAAAAAAACAAGACAACAACTATAACAGCAACAATAACAACAAATATAGTAAACAGTGCGAATTCATACAAATGCAAGGCTAAATAATTATTGATTAAGCAGTATTTTGGCTAGATAAATTGTAAATGAAATTTGAAATTTAAGTTCTTTCAGGGGTAATCCTAATATGCCCTTGAAACCTTCTGGGGGATTCTGTCGAAACATTTCACATGCGTTGGAAAAAAATTGTATTAGTCGATTACGTAGTCCGGTAATTTTAAATATTTGTATATTTGAATAAAGACAAAAATATATATTTTCTTTGCAGATCCCGTGTCAGGTATCACTTTTCAGAAATTTGATTTTTTTTAAGCATACTGTGTAGTGAACTTCCATTTTATGTGATGCAATTAATGGGCAATTAATGTAAATTACACGCATTTATTTAACATGCCAGTTTCACATCTCACCAGTTTGAAAAGTACGAACATCGCGTTGTATTTGGTCTCTTCCCAAAAGAAACTTACAGCCTAATCACAATTCTATATAAACACAGCAAATAAATGAGTAATTACGCTCATACGTCGCAAGTCCTATATGTAAATATTTTTCCTTTAAGCATCTCAATCAATTATTCATATGTAATTCCACATTAGGGATGTAAATAAAAAATGAGAAATTTTCTCAAACGAACAAAAAGAACGTTCGGCCATGGTAGATAAGATTTTAACAACTCTGAGCTATTAGTTGAGTTGAATGGCCTCCTCTCGTTTGTAATTATCCTATGCTACCCTACCACAGAGCTGTGTGGATTTCCCGTGGAAGTGTGTGATTTTGGCATATTATTGAAAACATTTAACACAACACCGTGCCCTCGGTGCACTAAATATATAAGGGTTAGCTAAAACAACCGGCTTATACCGCATCAAAATATACAATATCTTGTGCCGATCCATTTCTTTTGTGTTAACCTGTCCCGAAGCCATCAATGCATTACCCTTGACCATGACTATGCGGCCACTTTGACCTTGACATCACGCAGCTTTCGCGAAATAAACGGGGTGGGGGTTTCAGTTCTCACGAATTGTTTGTAGGAAAACAAAGTGTTATTTCAACGTCTAGACAGCTCCAGTTAATGACATGCCATAAATATATAAACCGGCATAGTGCTGGGATGTCCTCCGACACAAGCATTTCTAGCCTATATATTTTCTAACTGAAATCACAGAAGTCAGTTTCGCAGGCTTGCGTTTTACTTTATTTGGAAATGTAGTTTACAGAATCATTTATACCCCAGTTCCGTATCCAAGTCAAGTCAATCCCTTTCCCAAACCACCAGTGCATTTTCCAGTTTCTTTTTGAGGCGTGACCGCAAAGTACAAGTAAACCACTGATAGAATCCGACTTCTCAGTCGTCAGTCATCAACAGGGAACATGATTAATGTTCGGTTGTTTAAAGTTATTAGTAAAATCGTGGATTTAGGAATACCGAGGCATCGCACTTCATTTTGGAAGGTATGGCTGGTCTATTTATACCTAGCAACAGGAGTTCATTGCAACTTTTTTCACTGCTAATACAAATACAGCATGTGTAGACCTCATGAAGAATTTGAAATATAATATTTTCATGCAAACATTATGCTGTTAGCAATGGTACTGAAATTGGCATTTTTAAAGAAAAATTGCTTTGTTATATTACGTACTAAATGATATAATATTATGTTCTATCAAGTCAGGCCTATGATTTGCGTTATGCGAAGGCCTGGGTTTGTGCTTCACAAATGTCCACCCATTCCATTTATAAACACGCACAATATATAAATTATTCTTCATAATTGTGTTAGTATCAAAAGAAAGCCAATAATAAATATTAATTTCCTACTGAGAATGCACTACCTAAATATATGTTGGAAGAGATTAATAGAAAAATATGCAATATTTCGTGCATTTTTAAAATTCCGAGAGAGGGAGTATCTCGCAATATCCTTCTCAACATTTTCCGCGGTGATTTAATTTGTAATCACCACAAATATATTTTCTTAGCTCATGTTTATTGCATTTATTATTTATTTATTATCTTATTTTACTTTATTTAACAGACGCTTTTGTCCAGAGAGACGCGGAAGCGAAGCAAATAGCACATCAGCAACTTACGGCTGTAGGCGAGTGAGGCTTCGCTGAGCTTCCAGTTAATACTTACAAATGCTTACTGACACATTCGATTACAAAATGTGGTTTCACTGTAAGTAAGATTTTGAAATAATGGGCAGCAGAGGTAGGTAAAAATATAACCTTTCATACTGAAAGTTGTTTTTAACATTAAATCTTTCGGCTGTCCGGACTGCTATTCAGTTCCGCCAAACACTGATAGCTGTTACAGTGTGGGTAACTAAAACAAACGGCGTATTACTACATACTGGAAACAGTACTACAAAGGAAGGGACGCCCCAGCAATTGTGCACGCGGAGCATAGTAGAGAAGACATGTACAGGCGGCTGATAACCTCTGGCGGTGGCAGAGTGAACTGATAGGGGGGGAACTAATAGTATAAGCGCACCACTCGAGTGTAAACACTGCATTTACCAGCTTTTGTCCGCTTCACGCCTTGAATGTCTTCTGATTTTTATTTATTTATTTATTTATTTTTAAACAATTTTTTTAAGGTTTATGTCATTTGTTTTATCGGTGACTCGGTGATTTGACACACTTAAAGTACGTTTAAATTAAATTAAAACGTCGTTAACGTCGCTAAATCAAATACAGCCCTAATGTAATTAAGATTTCAATTTGCATTTTATGCGAAGAGTTCACAACACACAAAGTCTGCCGAAATAAGATTCTGCAGAATTCGTAAATCACTTTTTCATTCAGCATACAACTCTGTCATATAGTAGTGCCGGATTTTTAGAATTTCGCAAACTTTGTATTCGCAGTCCATTGCGGTTATGCTATGGACGGTACGTGCTTTTTTTAATTATGAAACTGGGCTTTGTGTATTTATCTATTTTTGCACTTTGCTGGTCTCCATATCTTGTGTTTTATACTCACGATATTAAATGAGTTTAGATAGATAGATAGATAGATAGATAATCACGGCTCTGCAGATTAACGTCTTTCTTATATACAAATTAAATTCCTCAGTTTCAGAAATCAATATGCGATACGTAAATGTTACCCGTGTGTGACAGAGAACTTTCCATGAAACAAATCTTTTGTTCTCTTTCGATTTGACTCTATATTTTGTAAAATTTCTCAACAAAATTTTAGATATGCATCCAACAGGGCATGTTTGGTTAAAAGTTCAGACAGATAATATGGATCGCATGAGTAAATATGTGTATAACGGTAAACAATGGCAAACATCATGTGTTTAGGCAAACTTTTAGAAGTATGTCCTCAGCCTTGTAGTATGATCACGCAATGCAACGGCTAGTTAAGCCCAATCTTCCACAAGTTACGAAGTTTGCCTAAAAGGAACAGCAGCGACGATATATAAACAGTCAGAAAAATAAAAGCATCTCATGTTTTTATGAATATGAAACTTGGATACTAAAGGCGAATCTATCTTTCAGTCTGAGTCACTCTTTTAGAAATAGCCTAATAATAATTATTTCGACTACGTCCTCACTGGTGTGTTTTTTTTGTACGTTTAGTGCAATGTAGAAATATTAGGATGCATCTATTCAAGTTCATGGTCGACATTAGGCAGTTAGTCCATAAGAAAGTCGTTTTAGCGCACACTTAAGAATCACAAGAAAGTACATATAGATGTAATTCGCAATGGTAACCAAATCTGCATTTTTGCAGATGTAATTTAAATGTAAGCTGAAAAGTGAATCTTGTTGTTTTCTAATTCATAAAACGAGTCAATTTAAAACTGATCAACTCACCAAAACTAAAAAAGCACTGGTATTTTTTTATTCGTAGAAAACTATAATTATTAAAAGAATCACAATGAAAAAAAAGATGTCCTAACAGAACTAGAATGACGAGAGTCTATTTCATTCAATCGCACGGTCCCGGCTGGACGCATCACTGGGCCGTCATTTCAATAAACCCTCGTGCACTAGACTGTGACCTTGAACTGCCAAGTGCAACTGAATCGTGGGCTCTGTCTAGTGAACGGCATTTTTAAGCATGCTATGTGCTTAGGGGTTTTACCAGTGTGTTTCTATAGGTATATATTAAATTACATACGCCGACTTAATTTTGGTGAGAATTTTCGAATCTCGGACGGTGCTTGTTCTGTCTTCTAGGGTTGCTCCTTCGTCGATTTGAACGCCGTGTTGCATCAATTTTACCTAAAGGTAATTTAATAGTACAAATTATCCTTAAGAAATAAATATATCTGCACGCCTTATTTTACATCCAAATGGTGGCTCGTCCTTCTGTCTGTGATTGTAAATGCCATTTATAATGGACTTGTAATTTAATATGAGCGATCCACTATGGATATTTCTGGAACACTGTATAAGATCCTGTGATCCCACACCATTAGCCATATCTTTATTGTTAGTCTGCATGGGAAGACAGACAGGCTGGTGGGCTAACTTTGCTGGGTCTATATTAGCGGATATTCCCGAAATTATTAAGTGAAAATCGTAATTCTCCATGTTGTTGCTTCACGACTACATTATCTGCCTGGTAAGATCTAGAAAACAAAGATTCCCTTAAGATTTGCGGGCAGATATCATTAAAATGTACGGCGGTTTCTTGGAACCTATTTTTAAAGTTACGTTTCAAAAATGTACCACTCTGCTTACTTACATCTTGCTGCAAACACCTAATTTATTCCTCCATACTAAACTGAAGGAAACTGATAGGAAAAGCCCAAGCTGATATAGCGTGAACAGTTCATAGTGTTCACAGATCCTAGATACCAGAAAATATCTTCTGTTTCTCTCTTCTCTGCCAGTATGCAGTATTTTTCTGTACATCATTTATTTATTTATTGATTTATTTACTGATACTGAAGTCTACTAATATGCGGGCCATATACTGTAAAATAAAATTAACCAATATAAATAGACATAAATTAGATAAGTAGCATCGATCAGAAAGTGTTGTAAGTGGTCAGTTTCATAAGTAAGAAAGAAAATGGTTTCAATTCTAAGAAATATAATCGTTTGTATGTACGAGCCATAACTGCCTGTTACTGTTACTGCGCCGAGTTACTACGTGCCACAACATACATATTTTACATAAAATCTTCCTAGTTGGTCGTTTTCTGGGTGTTGGAGGCTATAAGTGTAGTTTATAAAAATACGATGCATTTCGATTGCTTACAAATGGAAACATACGCAACAAAATTTACGCAACACATCGTGAAAAAGCAGTTCTAAAGTGTGGTTTTAACGTAAGGGCTAAGTAATTTAATTTAAAAAATTCCCCCATGCTTTATCCGATTATTGATAAAATACACAATCATTTCATCTTCATTATAGTTGATTTACTAAATGACATTAAAATCTAGGTTTCTCGGAATGGCAACAGTTACTTGAAGAATATTCAATGGGGTACCCGAAATATAGGCAGAATATTTATTTGTTTGTTTAACATATTTATTTATTTCCTAAATATATGGCCGATATACCATGTTACAATAATAATGCGTAGACCTATATAATAATACATATGTTGCATGGAGTTTCCCCCGTTGGCGCTCCAAAGAAACTGGTATAATTCATCTAAAATTATTAAAGGCTTTATAGAATGATTTCCAGCATATGACTGAGAATGTTTATTGGCGTATCTGTTAAAGTTGCTCCTATGAGGTATGAGCCAGTGTATTATTTGAAATACGCTGTTAAAATAACCTTAGCGAGGATCGCCCAACTTTACAGAGCCAGTGGTTTCAACCTGGTGACCCTCCTTACTGTAAATATGTGTGAAGAGCGGTTGTGAGCATCACTCTTTGCTTAAAACAAGCCTGTAAAACAGAGGCATCACAGCTTTATGTGACACTGAATTCAACCATAATTTGCTCTAAAATAAAACGTCAAAGGCACCCCGCCTTCTTACTAAATAAATATTTTTTTCTTGAGGATAAGTGTTTAAATACTATTTGCTGTCTATTGAAAGCATTACATGACGCTTGGGATAGTTTCAAGTATTTATAGACTTCGTTTTTGAAATCTGCACATTAGGGACGCAGATAATACCAAAACATGACGGGATTCTACATTTAATAAAATATTTTACAGTATTTTAAAAGCATATAAAACCCGTAATACAGAAGTGAATGTTTTGTTTTGTCTGCAAAAAAACCTAGTGGGTGGTGCCTACTCGCGTAAATTAGCCCAATCACGTGACGTGATGGCGGCCAATGAGCTGCAGCCCTCGCTTTAACTATGTTAAATGTCACATTGCAATAAACTAGAAGCTGTTGGTCGGGCCCGCGGAAATGGGCGAGCATAATCTTCTTAATCCTGGTTTTGTGGGACCGTTGGTAAACATCCACACTGGAGACACCTTCTACTTTCCAAATTTTAGAGCATCCGGGGGACAGCTGGCGGGGCTACCCTCTCTCTCCTATCCGAGAAGGGACAATGTGTGCGCTCTCCCGTGGAACCCATCGGAGTCGTGCAATGGATACCCTCAGTCCTACTTTGGTAGCCCCGTGTCCATTAACCCTTCCTTCAACCGATCATGTGAAATCACCCGGCCAGATGAAGGAAAATGCTATTATAACAACGGTAGTGGGAACAGGGAGAGTTGTTCCGAGGGCGCTGGTTTGAAAAGAGAGGACAGGTCAAGGGACAGTTCCTCATTAGCGTCTGAGCACGGACTGCACAATGGCATGAGCAACAGTGGTGCTTTTTCTAAATATGATTATGGGACTGAGCAGCTAACCCAAGACCCACCGTCCTGTCAATCCCTTGAATCCGATTCAAGCTCGTCGCTGCTCACTGAAGGAGGAAAGACCTCTGGCAGCGACCCACAGATGCTGACTTCGCCGATAGATCATGCGAACAGTGTGGCAGCGGGCGGAGGTGAGACGCTTGCAAGCTCGGTAACACTAGGTTCCTTTTACCCAGAATTACACCGTTGTATTGAATTCACATATTTTGTTAAAATGTAACGTTGATTTGTCACAGTTATCAGGACCAGTACATTTTGTCTTATCTGCTGTCGGCTTGCTTGGTGAAGAGACGCCGCTAGGGGTTGCACTTAAAATGCTTCCCACATTCAGGAATTTACATTCAGTCTTTTTAATAACTAGTAAAAACAACACTATAAAACTCGATATTCGCCATCGAATGCACGTATTTTAAGCACAATTACCTTAACATAGTTTGTCTCATGCGATTCATATAAATGTAGATAGCCTATTTATATAGCAAAAAAGCACAGCGATTTTGACTGTGCAGATAAATTAGTTCAGGGGTATTTAACGCTCAGCTGTGCTTGCCTAAGCAGAGTAGCGAGGTTTTTGTTTTTGTTTTAATGACTCGTAAACAGAATTAATATCTCTTCTTTGTTCGTTTCAAAGCCGTTTAATATGCCCCCAAAACGGCAACTAAGCCGTAGAGTTTGCAAGCGAGACTTCATTATCGCGTTAATGTACATTTAACAACGACAGTAAAACCTTAGCGTGACAGATACTGTAAATTATTCAATCTGAATAATGAGTCGAATTTTCCATTTCGATTTACATTTTTCATAGTGATGTGCTTATTTTATGTTGTAAACAGAATCCGTTAGAATCCGGATCAAAATCAAGTTCAATGACATAGGACTGCACATTTGTTTTAGTTTATGTGTGCTGCTTTGGACCGTATTTACAGACATGAACGCAGAGACTTCTGAAGATTCCTCGTGTGGGCTTCAATAATTCATATCACCTAATCAGGCACTTGCATTTCCTCTGCAGGTACTCCGTGGTATCCGATGCACACCAGGACCCGCAAGAAACGTAAACCTTACTCCAAACTGCAGCTGGCTGAGCTAGAGGGCGAGTTCATGCTAAACGAGTTCATCACGAGGCAGCGGCGCAGGGAGCTGTCCGACCGGCTGAACCTCAGTGACCAACAAGTTAAAATCTGGTTTCAGAACCGGCGGATGAAAAAGAAAAGACTGTTACTGAGAGAGCAGGCTCTGTCATTCTTTTAGAATACACTTTACTCAGTATTTAATCACATACAGTATCGGAACACCGATCCATTTTTGATTTACGACACTTGGTATTCTGTTTGGTTTCTTTATTGGAAAGCTTACACTATTTTCATGGATATATCAGTTTCAGTTTTGCTATGGTTTTTTGTTAGTATATGGTATTCCGAAAACAATATGTTTGCGACTAGCGGCACAGGCGAATGCCCTGACACAACCTGAGTACAAAATGTTTCCACACTTCCATAATCATGAATTATTATATGATATAGATTATTGCTAGTTATATTGTCAATACAGTCATGATTCGCCGTGAGAATGGCGTTTCCCATTTATTTATGTCCATAAAAGCCATCACTCTTGATATTTCTGAAAAATGCTTTGTAAACGCAAATGAAGCAGCTTCGGAAAAAGGGGATTAATGACGGGAGAAGTAGATAAAATAGTTAACGAGGGAAGAAAATGCGTTCTTCGGTACGGTAGGAATTTCTTTCAGTCGGTACGAAGGGAGATCATTTGCAGTGATTTTCAATTCCAACACAGAAGTTGGAGCAGAGAGACACAGAGAAGTACAATAAAACGCTTGTATCCACGCCACAATTATCACCACGTGCTATGGGGATGTTCATGGTCAAGTACAGGATGACTGCGCTCCAGCTCTCTGACTCACTAACTCAGCAAAACTCAGAACCCCAAACCCGACATTTTATTGGCCTGTAAGTTATATAAACAAGCTTCTGTAAACTTTTGAAAACAGGCAATGTAGGTAAGATATGCTTGAACGCCCTCGAAATTTTCAACTGAGATTTAGATGTCGCGTGAAGGAGCAGAATGGTGTCCATATTTAGTATTCAAGTTCAGTATTGACTCTGAGTCCGAGTCCCTCCGTAAATTGCAATGGATTGTTGCAGTTGTAAGAAAATCCTTTTCTCGTTCGTCTGTCTGCTGCCCACACGTGTAATTTTGCCCTAGTTTAATTACCTCAAAATATAAAATAAGCTGGTTGTACAATACACGTCAGTCCAACGTTTGTGGCGTGAAACAGAAACCTGAATTGGGTAAAATAAAAAATAAATATGTGCTAGCCTCCGATGAAACGTAACTGATAACTGCATTTAATAATTGCTAAATATTCAATTGTGCGAAAAGGTATAAGTCACTCTGACACCAGGGTGGTTCTTAACAAATCGCCTCGCTTTTAATATAACGCATGCAAAACCTAATATTCTACGAGTTTTATGATAAATCGAAAATATCTGTTAGTATCAATTGCATCTTATATAGTGTTAAATATACAGACGTTTTTAACAAAAACTTGTCGGTTATTTTAATGAACTGTGTTCTTCATTTACATTCTTTTTGATTAACTATTCCGTAATTGTGATTGCATTAAAACGTATATCGTCTGTTCTGAATTTCTACATACAATTTTTTTCATGGTATGTTCTACGTGACAAGTCGATAGCGCTAATTTCTGGTCTATTGGTTTTTTTCCAGCATATATATATATGTATATATATGTATATATATATATCTGTGTCTCCAAGAATCCTTATAGCGATGTATCTTGTGTATTCTGTTGTAAAGCTATGGACAATTATAAACACACACCCATGCACATATTCATTAATGTATATATCTTGTTGACCACCTTATGAATAAACTCTTCAACGTCAATTTAATTAATTTTAATTAATATTTTATAATTATATTTCTACTGCTGCTACTACATTAATATATTGACAGTTAAGTTGGGTAAACGTGAAATTTATTTACATTTGTTTATTGAGGCTTTAAATATGCATGCTTGTGCTAATGTAAATAAAACAGTGGTTTTCCACATAGTCCGTGTTTTTAAAATGTGAGCCTGTATAGTACAGAAAAGACGGTATTAAGCTCAAATTCAAACTCAAAAGCTTTATTGTTATTTGTACTATAGTACAACTGCTGCGTACAATGAGATGCTCACTTGCGTGTTGCCTGCAGTAATAAACAGGGTAACAAGACATGGGACAAACAGTAACAGGACACATGATAGAACTTGGTAAAGTAAAAACCAGAAGAAATATGAATATCTAATTTATGTTGTTATGTTAATTCGTCTTTAAGAGCAAATCCTCGGAAAAAAATACCCCTCCATTATAATTTGGATTATCCATTAATCCATTTTCCAAACCGCTGTTCCTACTGGGTCGCGGGGGGTCCGGAGCCTATCCCGGAGGCAATGGGCACGAGGCA
>JAODJX010000040.1:1001605-1014535 GCA_026776945.1 Isichthys henryi | reverse complement strand
GCAAACTCCGCACACATGTGACCCAGGCGGAGACTCGAACCCGGGTCCCAGAGGTGTGAGGCAACAGTGCTAACCACCATGCCGCCCCCCTAATTTGGATTATTTTTACGTAAAATATATTTCTGTAATGGAGTTTTTATCTGCAATCGCCCCATAGACAGGGAATGTCACATATTATATGATTATAACGAAAAGTATTACAATGATTTGTGCATAACTTCCGGTGTAAGAATATATTTACAGCGGTGCGTAAGTGAGACATTCGTAAACTGGTAGAAGTGGTCACTCAATTAATGTGTCTTACAATTACGATGGAGAAAACCGCATTTTCTAGTTTGCAGATAAGTATACATATAAGTGGTCTCTTTTTTACGATTCTCTTCAATTATCTTTCGTGTTAAGTCCTTCAATTATCCAAACCGCCTGTTATTCAGTACAACTAAGTTGCTACGAGTATTCTGAGATTGAATATGACAGATATGGACACGCTGTCGTCTATTTGGTCCCGTGAACGAGGGCTAACCACAACCTAGGGCAACTTTGCCCATTCTCAGTGATAAGAACGTGACTGGATAGATGTACGAAAATCATTTTGTTCGGTCTATTTATGTTGAAAGCTAATGCACTCAAACTAGTTAAGGCACACAACAACACCCCATGCAACTGAAATGTAGCTAAATGATATTTAGCATACCCTCTGCTGTTCACATGGTTTGATTAATTTGATCAATTTCCGTGTACTGTAATTATTACACTTTCTCCCCAAATACCACATTTTACAGTAGCTGGCGAAAAGTATGGTTTATCGGTAAATGTTCAGCTGTTGTGTTATAAACGCTTATCTCCGTACCACTATTACTGACAATTAATTCACAATATCTTCATTCTTGAAATCATCATTACGTCACTCTCGCCATTTGCAGGGTCATATCAATAAATATGTCTGAAATTTGTCACAAGACAAATGAAAAACGTCTTTCCTAAGTTTCTCGGTTGGTTGTTTTAACGCGACCTTTCCCAAGATTTTCTAAAACGTTCTGATATTTTTTCTCAGCTCTTTGAAAATAATTTTGAAATTATAATTTTTGAAGATAGTACTTTTGGAGTGTACAATATTTCGTTTAGATGTTCTTATACTTTTATAAACATATTTCTAACAACAATTCCATGTGATCTAATTGATTGTCTTAATAAATTAACGAATTTGGTCGGGATTAAATTAGTTAAACTTTAGGGCCCTAATCATTAACATGTCTTGACACAACAAGCCAGTTAAACGAGTGACATGTTTTCATGTCGCTTTAAAAATAAAAGACCAAATTATAATATCTGTAATATTCAATAAGAGAGCATCACTAAATATATGAAATTATTTTGCTGTAAAAGTTTTCCATATAGAATGAGGTTGATATTGGTGTAATATGTATTAAATTTTGTATGGTGTTGTCACGTCTCATTAAGGTTATTGATTTTTTTAACTTTTTGACTTTTCATAATTACAGGACGACGATGAAAAGTTCCAAATTGTAATAATTAAAACAGAATTTAAATCATTTGTCGGAATACAGTATTAGTACCTATATCGGATATTATTTTAAATACAAATGTATAAAGGTAACGATGATATATTAACAGTTGAGCTGCCAGTTCTTTTCTGGTACAATGTCATTCCCGCTTATCATTGTCATTTTCTATTTTAATTTCGTAATGTTTTAAAAGTTATTATATTACATTTTAAGTGAGAATTTTCGATAGAAACAAATTAGTTACACAGAAGCGCCATTCTTTATTGTTCAGTGGACTTGAGCAAACTTCTCGCAAAATACTTTTACTTACAAAGATATTTCACAAATATGCTGATTGCTGCATATGTTATATTATATTATAAAACAGCTGGGTAACATTTCGCAGTGAACTAAAATAAAATATTTCAAATCGCATATCAAGATCATATGCGTGTTTCTCGTAAGTGTTCATTAAAACAAATTTCGCATGTGTACAACTATACTAATGTATATAACACACACGCACGCACGCACGCGCACACACCATACGTTAATGGATACGAATATCTGGGAACTTTTTATAAAATCGGATACAAACATGCTATAAAGAAAGTTTTTAAGCGCTGCATATGCGCTGGTCAGCGGGTTTGACTTTGAGACGCACTGCGTTTATTGCGCTTGTAGCTGTGGCACAAATATCAGCCAGCTGCAGTCTGTGCTGCGCGCGGACCCTGTGCTGTGCTGGGCCACTGGTCATCATGCACCACAGCAGCAATTTGTGGCACAGAGTAGGGAAAGAGGAATTCTGCACTGAATGTTGTTTTGACATTCCAGGGAGGCAAATACAGCTTTAAATAAGCGAGTAGCTTGTTTCAGCTGATTTGGGATACCGGAAGACAGCTTGCAGGGTTGCCCTGGGTATTATCTACTGACAGAAAGTGGAAAATGTAGATTTGGCACTGACAACACATAATTGCTTTTCTGCATTACGTTGTCAAACATGTGTGCACCTGTTCCAACAATTCATCTTTAGATTTTTTAATGATTATATTTATTAAGCTATACTTTCGTGTACCTACAGCTGTTTCTGCACCCTTAAGACTGAGCAAATCATGCGTGAAACTAGATGTGAAACTGGAAGCATGGATGCACATTTTATTAATGGTATACTGGACGGTAATTGCACGACGTGTGAAAGCGATTATTTACTCGATCCCTTCGACAACCATGTAGGATGTTTCTCGATTTTCGAAGGTCCACTTTGTCTTTCCTTTCGTATCTGTGTGCATTCTGTAATTTCATCCACTCGGGCACCTTTGGGCGCTTACACGCTGTTTATTTCCGGTGTATAATGCTGTATGCTACGATTAATTTGTGCTCTTTTTATTTGTATCGTATTAAATCTGTATATTCTAGTTACCGGTGCACTCCAGTTATGAATAACCCACTCAGACGTTTACAATATAATTCGATAAAATAACTACACTAGGTCAAAAATATTTTTCTATTGTATAAGTCGAACTGTAATGAAATAATAATTAATTCGCAAGCTCCATGCTGCTTCTAGATATTTCCCATACATATTGAGTAACCCACGACATTACAGCGAATTTTTGAATCCGTCTTATGCTGTCAATACGTAAACATAATCGATGCCAAATGAATATTATTTACACATACAAGTTTTGTAAGTTTTATGTGAATTATAACCATACAATAGAATACATAATAGTTATTGTGGCAATGGCTAATTTTTTACTTCCAACGTCGTCTGACGCAGCAATCTGCTATGTACAAAACAGTCCAGCAAACGTAACAGACGGCAGAGTTGAAATTCACGTTTCTACAAAGGAATTAACCTTGCAGCTGTCAAAAAATGCTATTAGGGCCCAAAGTGAAATTGTGTATTGATTTCAACTAATAAATGCAATATACACGACAAGACAGACTGACCTTCTGTAACACCCCTTCAGTAGTACTACGTGGTGTTGATTTCTATTTAATTTTTGCACAGTACATTTTGCTTAACTGCCATGTAGCCCGTTTGGGTTTTCAGCCGCAGGATTAGTAGACATAATGCAAAAGAAAACGGCATTAAAATCTGGAAGGACTGGAAACCAATTGCAAGCGAAACATACATAAAATATACATACAAACGGGACGAATCATTCGGCTTGACACTAGGCGAACTGTTTCGTATTTGTGTAGCCTCATCTACGACACATATTTCTGAATGTATTTCGTACTTGACTATTTAAAAAAAAATATACAAGGATATTTCGCTTACTCTTTGTTAAGACTGAGAAGGAGCCGCCCTACGTAAACCCCAACCCCCCAGCCCAGTTTGCTACTGTCTGTGTGGGCGGGAACAGCATACAAATTGAAGGTCAAGTTAGTATGTAACTGCCCCGTATATGGCGTCTAGTAGGCCCAATGTCGACGGGACTATAGAAAGCCACTGTCGTTTACATTGAAAGACACTGCGCTTAATCGGGATAGAATACAGTAATGGTTTCTCGAGAACTGTTATTGGCATTATTTGTCTATATGTTTTTTATTTTTTCAAAAGAATTATTGCGGGTTTGTGGTGGTGTTGGTTGGTTGGCTAGTATAATACGCCACAGGACTAACAAATGCCTTTCGTTATAATAACATATCTAATATTAGAGCAGTGACAGGCTGTAGAGACTTCAAAACCCTCCAACACCTAAAATATCATCGTGCCTCGAGGTGCAGAGAAAATAAAAGAACCTAGACAGAGCGCCTCGAGCAAACCAAATTCCTTAGTGCGAGTCCTGTGGGAAACAAAGGACATTTGGTAAGGATTGACCATATTCTTCCATACGATAAAATTGTTATACGGCAATATGCAGATTATAGGGTAACACTGCCTCGATTCACTGTTTGTTTTGTGCATTTAAAGGACTGGCATTTATCAAACATGCCGAAGACGGCGTATGCGTCAGTGGCACTTACGTAGCGCCACGTATTTAAACTATGAGCTTCAGTTATGTCCTGAAAATCTCGCTGCTGCCCTCTAAGACGTTTTTCGTCATTCGTGCTTGGAACCATCATTTCACTCTTCCGCTTCAATAACGGTTTTATCAGCTAATCTTATGGTACTCTTGATTCCTGATCCTATTCCTGGAGTCAAAGGAATAACCTAATCGGGACTCCAATGCATTGCTATGCGCTTGTCATAACAATTAGAAAACATCGCGAATCAACTGGCAAAACTGATATTTTCTTTTATTGTTTTTTTTTTTGTTTGTTTTGAAGTTTGTAAAAAATATTTTCGACATTATTTAATTTTGCTGTTAACGTTATGTCCGAAAAGAGAAATTAAGCGCCCCTATCTGCACATCTGACATTTGTAAATATTATGATTTTACTCTGCACTCAGTTTCTGCATTTCCTTAATACATTATGATATATGGCTTTACGTATGTGCAATAGACTACCGTCGGACAACTGCTTTAGTAGATACCTGAAAAAGAAACCGGAAAGAAAACGGACAATTGAAATGAGCGCAGACCAGTTGTCTATCTATATATGTCTTACTGTACTGCTAAACTGTTTCATCAATAAAAACTTTTTATTTTTATTATTATTATAATTATTATTATAACTAATAATAAAGGCGTCAGTGTAAGAAAGTTTTTATGTGTATCAAATAAAAATACTGCGGATCTTGTTGGATTTACACGAAAACTCAGTTCATAAACTTAAGCCGTGCGATAATTCAGGCTTTGGACTAGTATATGGTTTTGTGCTGGATAATGCGTCAGTTCTTATAGTATGTATTAGGTATTCTTTCCTAGTTTCACAGACATAATAAGATGACTTGCTGGAGAAAGGACGGGAAATCGATGAGAAAATTAAAACGTGTTTGAATTTGGTAAACTGTCTTGATTAAACAACTCTTTAAATTTTATGCATTTTGGTTTATGCTGTATACATGTATAATATGTATAAATGTATATATATATGTGTGTGTGTGTGTGTGTGTGCGTGCGCGCGCGTGCTTTGCCAGTTAATAAAAGATATTAAGCAATAAAATAAAATACTAACGTAAGAGCGTCGATGTATTATAAAGAACAATCTGTACAGAAATAATTGCTATCACTCCTTCTAGCTGTTTAGTTTTATACGCTGCGTTGGTTTTGCAATCGACTGACGTTTAAATTTTGCTTGAGGACTTGGATGTACTTCACAGAACCTTGAGGTATTAGGTATATATCAGGTATATAATTCATGATACACAAAGAGAAATATGTTAACGTCTGTTAAAACGATTTCGCAATTTTTGGAATTACTAATCGCTCACAACGCGCAGCGTGTTACAAACTCAACCTGCTAAAATCGTTTCGGTCTAATCAATCTGCTAAATTCTCAATCTGAATCTTTTTATTTATTCCAGGAAAATATAATGCAGCAACAGCAGTGTTATTTGTTAAACACTGATCAACGTCTTATTAAAATTAATGGACACAACACTGTATAGTTATATACACCGTGGGAATTCCCAGTATCTGATTATTTGATGTTGTTAACTCCTCTCTAACCCAAACGGGAGGAATCTGCAGACTGCGGTGAATCTATTTTGAACTTTCTTTCTTTCAAGGTACCTTTTTGTGTTGAATGTGCCAGACTTGATTGCCTAATCTAATGGTCATTGTCAATGTTACACTCGGTGGGGGCCCTGGTATTCTGTCTGCTCAAACCTGACCCTTAATCCTGGTCATAGGACTGGCCTGTTTGCTTAAAAGAAGAATAAGTTCCATTTGTTCAGGGAAATATCTAATATAACATGGTATTTCTCAATTAAACAATTCCATCTGACAATTACCTTAGCCTTGTAGATTTTATACAATGTGGTTAATCTAAAATCTGAATACATTTGACACAAACAAACACAAGCGCATACACAGAGCTGAACATTGTGGATCACATTTGTGTGATTCACAACCAAAAGGGTAAGTACAAGCAATGACTGAAACTTTTAGTGACATTTTCTATGAAGATGTTTTATTTGGCACAATCCAACAATTCAAGTAAGACTGGGGGTATTATCCACGGGACATAAGATTCTCAGACATCTTGTAACTTCTCATAAATGTGTTCTTCACGTTTGTCATTATAAAGAGTGTATAACAAAATACAAAGAATATTGCATGATATATATATATATGCATATATCTCAGTGAAATATAATAATCAATTTAATTGAAACATTGCTTGTCAGCTCTTTTTTTCACTTTGAAAAGCAAACTCACTCACTGCTTTTTTCCTCTATATTGATTTTGTTTAGCTATTGCGAAGTGGTCAGAAAATGCTGAACAGTTAAAATATGAAGTAAAAAGGCATGCAACAAATTTTATTGTTTCAATCTACAGCAGTGAATAAATACATATTTCTGTAATCGCATTCTGCACTCAGGCTGTGCCTTGGCTGCAGTGCTGCTCTTTGTACTTGTTAACACGCTCATGGTTACATATTTCAGTTTTGTGTCGTCCTACTGGCCTTATCATGCAAGTTTCTCTTTGAAAATTGACTCAAGTTTCAAGCCTGACATCTATTCACTGCAATTATTGAGTTCAGAAGTGACTTTTATAATGTGCATTGAGAGGTAAAAATACACACACAGCCAAAAGATGTGTCGACACAGGGCCATGCAGAATCCAGTGCAATAGGCCCCGCCCCAGGCCTCCCCCCCCCCCCCACGCTCTGGACTTTCACGCTTGGCAAGCGTAGGTGCATTCTTAGCGACCTCAGTAAAACCAAGGGCCTTTTGTTGTTGCTTGAAACTCTTCACAGCTCATACAACTGAATTTAACAGCCCGTCTTACATCCAATTAAATTTATCTGGGGCATCAGGGGACAATAATGTTATTGCAAATGTTTCCCACATTTACCACTTGTTTCCGGCCGATTTGCTTGGAAACTGTAGACTTGCTCGATGTGACGTTCCACAAATACTACAGAAATGAAGCAATAACTATGATAACTGAGTGTACCGAGCAACTGTAGTATTTGCATGTGTTATATGGTCTCTGCATTGAATTCAAATCACAAGCTTGCTGCCTACATAAATGGTTCCTTTTGCAAATCAAAAATGGAATCTGTGCAGTGCTATCCCTTCATCCATGTAGGTCACAGCTGACTTTGAAAGGCTGCACGTGCATTGATCTTATACTCCCCTTCATGAGCTTAAATTGACTGTCTATCCAGCTACATACATGTAAGACAGCATAGCTCGGCGAGGGGAAGTGAGGTTTCATTCAGAGGCAGCAGGGCGTTGCTCTGCACCTCAGGGTCCTACTGCCCGCCCTCAGTGAACCTTTTACTCCATGAAAACAAGGATTACCTAATGGCTAATTTACTGACATGTATCACCTGTTAATAACATGACATCGTCAAGTAAATAACTATGAAATTTTGTTTACCCAATACCTTTAAGTCCTCTCTACTAATATTGATTGTTTATGAAAAATAAAGGCAAAAATAATATTTATTTGAAAATAAAATAATTATTAGTAACGTATAATTTAAGTTATATTTCCTTTACATGCGGACAGACACACATGTATAGAATTACATTAGAAAATTATACAATAAAAATATATAGATCTGGAATCAAAACTAACCCTGATGCCTCTAAGACGGACATTTAACAACACTTACACTGCAGCCCTCTTACCTTTGCGTGAAATCAGAGCTTCACTCCTCATAATCACTTGAAAAAATAGAAAAAGGACAAATCAAGTTTTAGATCTTGTTTGTTTTTATTTTTCACTTTTTAAATTCAATTACGGAGTTTAATTGTTCTAACATTAAAAAGTCAAGTTTCTCAGTTCGCTCTGAAATCACTGTCTTTCGTTTTTTAAATTAATGGATTCGAAAAGAATTATTTCAAATTGATATTCCAGCGTGTCTAATGCTATATTGTTACACTGACTAGCAATATTCTATAAAATAAATGTATTGTTTTTTTCTAGATGTACTTATTTTGACTACAACAATTAAATTGCCAAAATAACAAGGTGTATGCCTCATCAAATACCTCATTTGCAGTATTAGGTTGGACAAATCCACACTTAATCCAGGACTCGTAAGTAAAAAAGATTTACTTGTGTCCTGTCCGGTTTGGTGTCTAAAAAAAGATATTTAATACTTTAAGTGGTGCTCCAGTATATTAAATCTATTTTGATAAGTTACGTAGGCTACTCGGGGAAATTGTTATTTTAAGTACACTCCTTCAAAAAATAATCAAATATATTTATTTATTCGTTTATTTGTTGGTTTTTGATGTGTGGATTGCCTCTTTGTTACTTAAAACAACAACAAAAAAAAAAAAACTCGTGGCTACACTGTGGTCAGTCAGGGTTTTATGACAGCATCCAAAGGATTTTAGTGGTCAAATTCAAGTGCTGCGTCAGGGTAACTGTCTGCATTGTGTATGTGTTTGTATACAAGATTCTGGAGGTTTTAGATAAGCTAGCAGCCTCGCGCCGCTTTCGCGAAACGCTCCAGGATCGCCTGCAGGTTGTTAGTCTCTTATCATATAAAAAGGCCTGTATTGATAACCTGATTACATTTCTGCGCACGATTCTATAAAATAATGCCAATTATCATTCCCTGCGATTTTACAGCAAAAATTACAATTTATATGAAGCATCTGTAACAATTCTTGGTATGTTTATTATGACTGGGAATTGAATATGCGTATATACAAACATATACACAGATTTATTACAATATGCCGCACTACATATGCTGCCTGAGTTGATTTTCTGCTATTTTCATTTGAAACCCTTAGAAATAAACTCATAGGTCCCATAAGCAATTCCAAGCGATTTGTTTCACTTGGCCGCAACAAACAATATTGTTTAACACCGTAATGAAAGGTTTACCCCGAAGGTACCACAATCAGCTTTTAAAATAGGTTTGCAACTCATGTCTACCTAGTTCAGGCCGTAATATGTTGCACGGCATTAAAATGTTTTGAAATCTGTAAGCATCTATTAAAACTCTAAAGAATTCCAAATATGAAAATAAATGCATGGGCGCCATTATGTCCGATCACTCGGGGCTGTACCCTTGAGTATTTAGTCCGGGTGCCAGTCTTCCTTCAAAAAAAAAAGTCAAGCCCCAGGTAATTTTGACGTAACCCCTGATCTTTTCAATAGCTAGAAACGCCCTTGGATAAATGTGTATAAACAGCACAATTAACATATATAACTATGGGGTCAGTATTTAATGTAGTAAGTTATATCAGAGTAGCAAAGTGTGTATGGTGAATTTCAACTTTATTATGTTTTTTAAACTAGATTATTATCAGGGATATATTATTGTAGATGTAAATATAGGCCTAGATCGATTAATGGTTTCCTACGCAAGGATACTGACGAATAGCTGGTTTTGTAGACATATCAGCTAATTAGATGTCAGACTAATAACACATAATACTGAAAGACGGTCAACGTTGGTATGCCTCGCAAAATACAAGTTCGAGGTGCAAATGTAGCATCCTGTAACGAACAAGCGCGAAGGCTGGATAAATCTGCATTTCTGTATAATCCGTGAATAATTTTTGTACGTGACTTTTAAATGCATTTTTATTTATGCTTGTCCGTATATGATTTCCATTTGAGACATTAAATACATGTTTACGTATATGTAAACCGTGAATAATCTTCATATGTGACGTTTATCTACGTCTTTATTTCCCAGCTCTGTCTCCGTGTTTTCTTTCTCGTATTGTTCATGCTGTTCTGTGTCTTTCTTTCCAAACCTGACCGAAGCTGCGTATTACGCAATCTTTCTAAAATGTCAAACTCACTTCCAGATATATTACAAAGCTTTCTTATAAAATTCAATCTGTAAGCTTCCAGCAACGTTCTTCATGGTGGTACTGGTGGTGCTGGTGGCAGTGGTTGGTGGAGTAGGGAGGGGGGGATGACAGGAATTATTGGGGAATTTTATATAGAGTTTAAATGTCATATAAACTTATTTTCTTATTGGTATTTCCATTACATTTTACAATTTTATGAAATGTGGTCCTCAATCCGCATTTCAATAAGTGATATAAGGAATTTTATTTGATAAAATTCGCACTTAATACATTTCTGAACTACAGCAGAGAAGTTTATTTCAAATACTGGGGTGGGGGGGGGGCGTTATTATATGATTATGATGCTATGATTCGTAAAGCAAAAAATGAACCTTCTACTAAATAAATTAAAAAAAACGGTCTCAGGAAATATAACTCGTTTGGGCATCACACCAGTGAAGACAATTCTTTCCTTTTCGATCACGCGAGTTTAAATGAACTTGACATAATACAATTCGCTGCACGCAGACCAGATAAGATGAATTATGATATGATAGACTTGTATCTCCCGAAAACAGAGTGTAAAAACGAGCAGTGGCTTTTGTGTCCTCCTTTTTCCCCCGACCTGAAAGTGGAGTTAACTTGAGCACTTTTCAATAAGGAAGACTTTATTGGGACTTATGGGGACTTATTATGGGGAATTGTATTCTGGACAAGAACAGCATATGACGGTAATTGGATCAAATATTATACTGCAGAACAAGTAAAAGAATATGATTAACGTGTAATAAGTAACGACGACACCAGATTATTATAGCAGCAGAACTAACAACAATATAATTGACTATGACTGTACTAGTAGCAGTAGCAATAATACTAATAGTAATAACACTACTACTACTACTACTACTACTACTACTACTTCTACTACTACTACTAATAATAATAATAATAATAATAAAAGTAATAATAATAAATCTTACCTCTACAGCATTAAAGTGCAATGCTACATAACATACGCATTAAATGAATTCTTGTTTAGAAAACGGTTTGAGTCCTATACGCCTCGGCGTTGCGGTGAATCTATTCGAAATGCGCTTTTGGTTTTCATTATACTCGTGCCATGTTTCAAACTAATCCTTTGAACCTCCTAAATCGTACCTATGCGAACCACTCCTACGCATCTAAGTGTTTCCAAATTGATATATGACAATATCTACTTTCGATCACGTGTCTCGGGCGACTTAGACGGATAGCGCGTCATCTCGCCTTCCCAAATTCTCTCCTTCTACAGTGCGAATCCAAAACATCTATCGAACGAGAGAAAGATGTTTAACTCTGTGAATCTGGGCAACTTCTGCTCCCAGACGCGCAAAGACAGGACTTCCGAATTTGGGGACAGAACCGGCTGCGCTTCAAATATCTACCTCCCGAGCTGTACCTATTACGTCCCTGAATTTTCTGCGGTCTCTTCGTTTCTACCACAGGCCCCATCGCGGCAAATCACCTACCCTTATTCCACAAATCTATCTCAAGTACAGCCGGTACGGGACGTTTCATATGGCTTGGACCCCTCCAGTAAATGGCACCATAGGAGCAATTATGCATCCTGCTACACAGGAGAAGACTTGGTGCATAGGGACTGTCTTCCGCCATCCACCATGACAGAAATGTTTATGAAAAACGAAAGTGTCTACAGCCATCACCACCATCACCATCCCAGCTCCAATCATCCCCCTACAGGTTTTTACTCCGCAGTTGGTAAAAACAACGTACTCCCTCAAGGTTTCGACCGTTTTTTCGAGAGCGCGTACTGCAGTACGGACAGCCAGCAAGATAACTGCTTGCAAAAGAACGAGGCGAACAAGTTGGAAACGGAGTCCCAGCAGCCCTCCACGCTCTCCGGCGCTGCAGACCCGGAAAAGGAGCCGGAGGATGAGGAAGAGCGCACTACTTCGGGCTCATGTGCTTCTTCGGGGACGAAGGACGGCAGCGCAAACAAGAACAGTCACTCTAGTAGGTACCGAAGCTGTAAATGGGGAAAGGTTAAGGGACTAGCCCGGTGTTTTGTCGGTCAGATTTTATGTGGAGTTTTATAAGCATTCAAAGGATTTTATTATTACCTACAAAGCTCTTTCTTCCAACGAGAAGAATTTTTACGATGGGAAGGCGCTTTGAAAAACGGGGATGTTATACACAGGCGTAGCTATCATAGAGTCTGTGAAATTTTAAGAGCGCACTATTGTGACAAATGCTAACTTTGATCATGAACTTGCGTCGGCATTTTAAGGGATTCTCTACTTGGACTGCCGAGAGTAAAAATCAATTGAGCAGAACAGTGCTGTTGGCGTCCTGTGAATTTTCTTGTAGCACTTGCATGCAAACTACCAAACGCATAATAGAGACCGCGATGGTGGAAATTAAAATTTGAGATGGGAAGAATCAGTAGCCTACAACACTGCTTCCACTGCTGTATTGCCTGCCTTTGCAGTTCATGCTTCGCATAAGTCGATGGTTCCTTATCTATCTATCTATCTATCTATCTATCTATCTATCTATCTATCTATCTATCTATCTATCTATCTATCTATC
>JAODJX010000040.1:998640-1001505 GCA_026776945.1 Isichthys henryi | reverse complement strand
CTATCTATCTATCTATCTATCTATCTATCTATCTATCTATCTATCTATCTATCTATCTATCTATCTATCTAATCTCCCTGTTTGTCTGACTTCCCGTCTGTGTCCATCTTTTTTCGGGATAAGAGCCTAGTACTTTCCGTATTAAATAAATAGCGAGGGTGGCTGTGTATGTGATGCTACACGACAGAACAGTGTGATATGTGGAGAAAAATTATTATAGATGTATAAAAAGGAGACCCACATTACAAGCACATAGACCTATTCCAGGAGCACGTTTAATTATTGTACATTTGGTTTAAATATGTAGTTAACATTGTACGTAGTCTGATATTTTTAATGCTTGTTCTGCTTTCAAGTCTAGCAATCTGTTAAATCTTTTTTCATTTTCAAAATGAGCGATTTTATCCGGCTGATCTTAGGCCAAATATCACCACAGAAACGTATGAGTACGTTTTTTTTTTTTTTTTACATGATCTCAACTATATCGCTAATCTATAACTCTCTGTTTTCTACTTCTCTTCAATTTCATATTAATTATTTATAATTTGATGCTTAATGCACTTATTGTTTTTTGGAATTATGATCATTTTAAAAGCTTGGGCGACTTTAAGTACGTGGTATTTCCTTTGGCTTAAACACAATGTCGATAACTACGTAACATCCATAGCAAAGATTTGATTATTTGTACTAAATAAATCTGTTTATTAATTATTTCATGTCTAAAGAAAAACTGGTGTTTGTGGCTTTAAGAAAATTGAAGTCAAACAAATAGAACAAATGAATATACGGAAAATTTGGGGACGTTAAGGCGAGAGCTCAATTACCTTAAATTGTTTCAATGTAACTGTTGCCACAGTTAAACTGGCGCCTCGATATCTGTCCATCGGTTGAGTAGAATATCATAGTCGATCTCGGTGAGCTACACACAGCTACACGTTATTGATTGTAAATTTTCTATTTCTTTCCTCCAAGGTACTCCTCGGACGAGAAAGAAGAGGTGTCCATACTCAAAGTTTCAGATTCGAGAACTGGAGCGGGAATTTTTCTTTAACGTTTACATTAACAAAGAAAAGCGACTTCAGTTGTCCAGAATGCTAAATCTCACCGACCGACAGGTCAAAATTTGGTTCCAGAACCGCCGAATGAAAGAGAAGAAACTGAGCAGAGATCGATTGCAGTATTTTTCTGGAAACCCTTTATTGTGAAGCGAACAATAAGCCACAGCAGATGGTGAAAATAATAATTTTACGTAATTCAGAAACTGTGCTGTTTCAGCACATTTTCTTTGTGCATTGTTATTGAAATCATTCTTTCTAACAAAAATATAAAGCAACTTTTAAATGAGACCATTTCACTTAATACAACAATTTGTTATCGTTGGGTAAATCTTGTGCTACGACGACAGAAAAACCTTTTTAACCATTAAGAACCCAAAAAAAAAAACCAACAAATGTAAAGGACTGTTTTATATTCAATAACAGAAAAGAACAATTAACATTGCATTGAATGTGGTTAACGTTTTCGTGTACATGTGTATACACATCGGGGTATATATATACCGATTTAATCAATGCGGTCTGTCATAGTCATACTGTTCTCGGTTTGTTTGTTTTTTTTTTGTTGTTGCGTATTTCCTATTGCTTAATATGCAATGTTGCAAAATATAGTTACAAAGCCAAATATTTTGTTTGCAATTTTATATTTTCTTCTTGCTTGGTTTTCACTTGGACGTCTACAGTTTATTGTCCAATATACATAAAACGCTATGTTTATAGGCACTACGCAATATGCATAGTCTCTATATTGAATGTAAATACATATTTTATGCTGACGGGTTTCCCTTCAAAACTGGTAGATTTCGTATAACCCCCTAAAACAATGCTTGATGTTTTCTTGACTTGCAATACGGGACGAAGAATCCACCTATGGTACACATACTGTGGAAATAACTTAAAATAAAAGAAATTTGAAAATCTGATCTGCGTTACCTTTATTGTTAAGCATGAGGAAATTGACAGACGCCACGCATCACACTGGGGTCTTTCTTAAATAAAAAATAAAAAATAAAAAAGACTATCCGCTTAACATAGAGATATGTGAGGACATGCATTCGTCTGGTTTATAAGGAAAAATGTCTATTCTGACGATTTGACTTTTGTCTGGATCCTGAGAAGTTGTGCACACAACTGCATATCATCAAAATCGTCCACAATAAGGTGGAATGAGTGACTAGTAATTGATTGTTTAAGTGAGAAATTATAAATGTAACTATAAATACCTGATTCACTCGGCAAATAAATTATACGAAAAAGATGACAGTTTATTATGATTACAAGCCTTTCTAGGTCTGCGTGTTGGGGGAAGGGCGTGGACTATGCCGACTAAATTCTTAATGTGCATGCGCAAAGTCGTTCTCCTTGAGACTTGTGGAGGAGAAAAAACGTTTTAGGGTCACTAAATAGGTTTTCCAATGGTCGTCTAGACGCTGCCATAAAGACAGAGCCACTAAATAGCTATTTTCCTTCTTAATTGCACCGTCTGTTCATAGAGTGACATTCACTTCCGCTGTAAATAGTAAACAAATAAGACTGTCTGTCCGTAAAAAATACACAAGCATAAGCACCAGTATACCCACGTTCAACTAGCCCCCCACAGCTCAGCCTCCACTTTTTTTTTTTACTTTCGTCCCATGCAGACCCAGCCTCGTGAATGACTTCCTCATCTTCAAACTCAGGCTAGTTCAAAGTTCTCCATCCACTCCGATTCACTAAAATTGCCTATAAACCCTGCTTTATTGACCACGTGGAGCTTAACTGCGCTGCTGGAGAATGACGGAGGAATGAGCCGAATAAGGAAGGGGTGTGT
>JAODJX010000040.1:976140-993640 GCA_026776945.1 Isichthys henryi | reverse complement strand
CATATGAAACAATTGGAAGATTTCAGCGTTGAGAAAGGACCGTGCTCCCTGGTTCATGTATCGGTGGAATTCCTCAGTTGGTTTAGATTCTGGAACTATAAATTGATTCTGGAATTAAAAGTTGATTTGTCTTCCCCAAGCCGGAAGGACCACGTGAACCGGCAGCGTCACTGGACCTGCATAGATTCCTCTTTGTTCTCTTCTTGTTGTGGGTGTCTTTACCTCACGACGCTGGCTAGATGGCGCCATTGGTCCATGTGAGGTCTCGCTTGCTCGCCAACTTGACCTCGATGACGTCAATTCTGTCTGAAGAATCAAGGCCACTTCCAAATTCCTATTGGTCGAAAAATCACGTGGCAATATACTATGCATCCATAATTAAGTTGCTAGTATTTTCTTGCCCCCCCCCCCCCCACCCTCGAAAAAGATGTCAGCTTACTGTAGTAATCTTAGAAAAAAACTTGGATTGCGAATTAAGAAAATGAAATGTCGTGCCCCAACAACGTGGCTATAGTGTCTCTCTCTTAGTGGATTCCTTGGTGGGTGGATCCTTCACGTACAGAAGCGAAGCATATCTCGCCAACCCTGAGATGTACACGCAAACGGGAACTGAGTGTAGCTTTTCGATTATGCGAAATTGTGGAATTGTTTCTTCACCTCTCACCAAAAGAGATGAGCTTCCACAGACAACTATACCGTTGAGCGTATACCATCAGGCATCCTACCTGACACCGTTGGATACATGGGGCACAGAACCAGAAACTTGTATTGAACAACCTGTTGCCCGACCCCTGCTCTCCTGCACTCTTCCAGTGGATTTTGTCAAGGAAGAGGCAATTAGTCGTGTGTACCGGGATGACATTGCCAGGGATAAGGAAACAACAGAACCGGCTATCTACACAAGACTGGGAACAAACAGCAACCGGTCAAGCTGTGATCAGGCTGTACAATCTGCATCTGACTTTGTCAATGTACACCATATATACACTCCCGAGAATTCACAAGATGGTAATGATTTCGATTCCGGTTTTGCGTCAGCTGCAGACATGACAGCTTCTGCTGAAATACCGTTACCCGAACTGTTCGTGAATGCCAGAAAACCTAAAGAACGCTTGTCGGTTGAGCGGATAAACCCTGAAGATCGTCGTTCAGCTAAAAAACAGCCGGAGAAAGAGGACAGTATTTTTAGTACGGACAGTAGTACGGAAAATTCCGAAAGCGAAGTGAAAGGTAAACCTTATAAATACACACGACACCCGTGACACGTAAGACACAGAAGCACAATAGGTTGCAAATACCCATGACGCAGACAACATACCAAAAGACTTCGTGATTTCATTGCTTAAATTAAAAGCAATACGTTTAATTGCTATATCTGACTTCCACACAAGGCTAAGACGGACTGGTTAAATATAGCCATTCTTCGTTAACCTCATTTTCTCATTGTACAACACGAAAATACAAAATACACAATATATTGGAGTGCTATTGGCAATGGCTTTATGGTGCCGATGAAATGCGGTGTTGTGTTAAAAAAATGTTTGCTGGATTTCAAGCAGACTTACGGTAAAAAAAAAAAAAAACTTCCCGTTTTTATTCGCCGTGCTGTGGCTGCATGCATTTATATTTCTATATAGGAAAAAACTCGTAGCAATTTCTCCTAATTGCTGTGCAGAAGTATTGTCCTAAAATATTGTTCTGTTTGTCCTCGCGCTAGAAACGTAGTTGTGCTGATATACAACGGTGCAATAAAATGTAATGATTTGGCTGCAGAAATCCTCTAAGAATGAGGTGTCTGTGTGATTCGTTACTGCACCATGAAGGATTTACATGCATTTGAGCCAGCTGCTACAGTGGCTTTACCATATTTGTGGTGAATATGAGTCCTTGAAAAGATACATTTTATTATGAAATGTTCGTGTTTAGCTGGGTTTCTAAATATTCATTTGATTTTAACAAACGGAACGGTAATAGGGCTATAGCATTAACATCCAGAGAAGTCGGTCTGTTATGTTTCAAACATTCCACCGCACGGATAAACACCGCCCGACTTGAGTGCCGCGTTACTTTTTTCGTAAAATGCGACCGACCATAACATTGGCATGTCATGGGTCTTGTTCGAACACCACTGAGTGGTAAACTATGTACTTAATTACACATAAAACACTAACAGCCGAATACTGGCAAATAGAATTGGAAGCGAATTCATAATGGGACAAAAATAGTCTATGCATTAATGATTGAAATTAATGTTTAAAATGCTAAATTAGTTAGTTATTTTTATTTGAATTCGCGTCCTTTCATTCTGTGCCATTTTATTCAACTCACCAAATCAGTGTATTAAAGGCTATGTGCAGAAAATTCAATAATTTTTTTTAACACTGTAACCAAGAAGTATTATACTATATATATAGTAGTATAATACTTCATATATATAATATATATATATTACCCGCTTTTAAAATTGTTTTATGTTTCGGTGATAAGTAGCATTATCTAATGTGATCCCCTTAAATAGTATTTTATGTAAATTTAATAGCAAAAAAAAAATTAACACCATTACTGTATTATAATGCCAGTGTTTGTGAAATAAGTGACTATATGTCCTTGAAATGTAATTTGATGATTGTGTAAGTATTTACCTGCGATATTTCGTTCTGCGGATTTCGCCTAAGGAGAACGCCCGTGTTTCAGTTAGGTATTTTCTTAATTAGTATGAATGCTTTTCAGTGAGATACAATTATAATAATTTAGGGATTAAGCTTCAACGCTTCTGCATTTTTCTAAGTCGCGTTTCCATCATTACATGTTGAAAAACTAGTGCAGTTTAAGAGTTCAGCGCCTAAGAAAAATTCACTGGCGGATTATATGAAAATACATAGAATTAACACTGCTCCAGATACAATACAGTGTGAGCATCATCTATAACAATTAACACATCGACCGTTCCGCCATTTAAAGTCGCATTTATGCATCGTAAGGAAGACTGGAGAGAAAGCAGGGCAGCACGACTACTCGCTTCATAATACCAACAAATACATTAATGAATTACTATGAGGGTTCTTTAATCTGTTAATTAATTGAGAAAATGGACAACAATGGAGCAACTAAAACGTGCATACATGCTCATTAATGGCTAAAATGAGAATTTTGATGGCGGTTGATGCTTAGGTATGCTCTATATTGGTAACCTGTTTACATTTTGAATAATTCCTATTTTGCAGAAGACTGTAAAGTCGACAAGACACCTGGAAACTGGCTGACGGCTAAAAGTGGTCGAAAGAAAAGATGTCCCTACACAAAGCACCAGACGCTGGAGCTCGAGAAGGAATTCTTGTTTAACATGTATTTGACTCGCGAGCGCCGCCTGGAGATCAGTAGGAGCATCAGCCTCACCGACCGTCAGGTCAAGATCTGGTTCCAGAATCGGAGGATGAAGCTGAAGAAGCTGAACAGAGAGAGCCGCGCGCGAGAGCTGACGCCGACCTATTACACCTGAGCTTCCGTGGATAAAGACTGAAATCTTTGATGGACAGCTGGGGAAATACCACGTCATTTACGACACATATATCTATATATCCCCTAAAATTTAGCATTTTGTCAAATATATATATGTGTGTGTGTGTGTGTGTGTGTGTGTATATATATATTCCGTAGTGTTTAGAGCATCTGAATTGTAACCTTTTGTATTTTTATATGCATGTTAGATTTGTTTAAAGTTGTTGTCTCTCTGTTTAACATGATCTGTCTGTTTTGTCTGTCATATTTATTGCATATAGCAAAGTTTGCATGAATATCCCATTTCTCTCTGTATGGGGATCACGTGAGATCAAAAATAAAGCAGGAAACTGAGAAAATCTGATTGGGAATTTTATTTACAAAGAAATAGTATTTTTCTGGAAAATCCGATATGCTAGTTCTCGCCAAGGAAGGAGAGAATGACAGAGAAAGGAATCATGGCAGTTTTAATGTAAGTGGGAGACCATAACGTTGATTTAAATATTATCCAGGTGACCACAGTAAGTCAAGGTCATAAAATTGTAATGTCAGGACGGTCCTGGAAAGCGCTGGGGGGGGATTTTATGATCTGCAAATATAATGTGCTGCTGGTATAAAGATGCATTGAAAGGTGAGCGGAGCAGGAATAATCTGCAGAGTGAAGACAGAAAGGCGGCAAGGAGGTAACGTGCTAAAGTCAGGCGTCCAGAGGTTTTTTCTTTTAAGGAAACAGTGGCGGTTTGGTCGGAATAGTCAAAAAATCACAGGCGTGAAAAAGAATGAATGGAAAATTATAAAACTGAAATACAGCTCATGAAAAGAATGCGACTTGTCTTGCGTCGACCTCAAGGTAGGACACAACATTTTAAATTTCGAAATTAGTTTCATGTTGAACCAAACCAGAAGATTCTTTCGTATGATTTATTTCCGAAAAATATAGCGTGAGTCTTGCGTGTGCTCTTCAGGTGGAGATTGTCGGTTTCATATCTGGGACCCGTATGGAATGACGAGAGTTAAATATTGTTCCATGATGATAATTATTTTTTGCATCATTCTACAGTTTTACTTAATGATGTAAAGAATGCCGCCAAACAAACAAAAGCCACATCCAGTCCCCGATTATTCAATACTTGATGTTTAAAACTAAAACTGAGGGGTTATGCGGGCTTGTGAGAAGTTTATTGTTTGACGTTCGGTTTACGTACATCGGTCCTGAAAACACTGAACGTTTTGGTCCAAATGGTGTTTTGAAGAATATTACTAAATCACGTTATGCTCTCGTTTTCGGTAATGCGCATGCAGTTCAAAGGCGGCTTAGGATCTTGGCATACTCGCGCATTATTGATCACCTTGGCTGCTTCTTCGTGCTTTTAAGCACAAAAAAAAATTAAGTAATGATACCTGATGTTAGTGTCCATCTAGTTTCCGTAGTGACTTTCCGAGCTCACTAAGAGCCCCGCACAGCTGATGCGTGGTTTAGGTAGTTTCATGTTGTTGGGATTGGCTTGCTGGCTCGGCAACAAGAAACTGCCTTGATTACGTCAGTTCGTCTTCATCAAGGGCGACAATTTCTTTTGATTGGTTGTGTTCTATTAATGTTGTCACATAAGACTGGAAATGAGCTGAGCTGTTGTTGAATTTTATTCTTCTCTTTCCTTTGCATCCTCATCAATTATAAACGCAAAAAAGGGGTTTCATTCTGTGTTTCGTACTGCACCAAGTGTTTGTGTGCAGGTATTATGCATGTGCAATCCTCCTGTCTAAAAAGTTATATTTTAGCTTAGTTGAGAATATGGGCAATAGAAAGGGTGCAAGGTATACGTTGGATTACTGGATTTAAAAGCAGAAGTGCGACGTCTAGCGAGTACCCAGAGTTTATAAACAGCTGCGGCTGCCGTGGCTCATCATTACCTGCATGGTAAGTTTCTAGTGGACCTGTATGTACTGTAATTGTGGGGTGAAAAATGGTGCGTGATTATTGTGATGACTGAAACACTGGCCAGCAATCCACCGATAAACCTCAATTACCAAAGTGATTCAAAACAGTGAGACAGGCTAACGTCCTGAATTGGCAACACTAGTTTCAAAATGACGCAATCTAGAACATCCAATCCAGTCCCCTTTGCGACAAGATTGAGTGTACTACAAAACCACAGCAAAAGTGCAACACTTTCATTTCGATGCCTAATTCATGTTTTTTGCTGAACTTAATTTATGTTAAGTTGATGAATCACTAAAGGCCATTCGGTGTTTTTGTCACTCTGGTAGGCAAATCAATGAATTCATTAATTCTATAAGACTATAGATAAAAAATATGAAATAGAATATAATTATAATATGTGGTTAAAAAGTTCTTATGGTGTTTAACGATGTTTTACTTTTTTTGTCGTACTGAACTGTATTACTAACACAGTATGTTAACGATATTAAAATACGCCTACAAACTGTATAGGCCTAAGAGGGGATGTTATAGAATGAATATTTTTCTATATTTTTCCCGAGGAATCGGGCAGATAATCTAAACATTCTTCTTGTTCGATATTATTATAATATGTTTTAATACACCCGGGCCTTTTTCATTTAACCAATGAAATTGTGGTGATTGCGCCTTTTTCGCTATTAAAAACAGGATACAAAACTATTCCTCCAATTCAGTAATAATATATTTAATTTATCATTCTGTAATTAATTATTCTAATTTACTTATAATTTTTAATAGTATCTTGCGAATGTTACGCGTTCTATAAGGATTGTACATATATACATATTTGGGCATGGCTGTATATGTAATGTCATGACAGGAAGTGGGAAACGACGGAAAATCGGGAAAAGAAATTCTTTGTCCGTAATTGTAATTTAATGTATTCTGCTTAGTTGCAGTTAGACCTACTAATTTTTGTTCTTCTTTATGAAATACAATCCTGGTTAATTTGACCAAAACAGGAATGGCAATGTATATGTTTTCCCTGTATTTCGATTGCTGTCGCGGAACCCCCTCCCGTTTCTTGGCGCGGCTAAAGGGGAACAGCGGTCTGGAATCCAAAGTCACTTTCATTCAGCTGGAGTGAATAGTAATTCGCGCCAGAATGCCTTAGTAACAAAGGGTTTACAGCACGCGAGATGACTCCCACCCCGCCAGATAACACGGAGCATCCGGAGGAAGACAGGCGGATTCTACTCCGCGGCTGTTTTCCACATTTTATATCACTGGTAATAATTACCTGCCGAGATCTAAAAGAAATTAACGAGCCTGAATAAAGTTGCAATCTGTTCTAATATTCACGCTTGCACGCTTGTGGCGCCAGAGGTGTAATGTTAGGATGAATATAAGTAAAGATTAATGCAAAAGTTTCGTTAGCAGCAGCTTGAAGCAGCAGCAATGTTATAGCCGAAAAACCAGGTCGTCACTGCAGTGTTTCTTTGATGGTCGCCTGCATCCGGCGACACAGGTAAACTAGTTAGACTAGTGCATTCCTGTTTCAATACATGATATATATTTTTATAGGATACATACCTAACTAATACCCTGCGAGATACGTGGAGTCACTATCATTCACATTACAACGTGGCGATTTCGTCAGATATTGGTTCAAGTCGCAATATTTCAAATGTATGAATTTCCCCTAAATATTTACTTAAATTGATTTTTAATTATCAGCACTATGCTGAAAGGTGCTAGTCACAGCGAGATGACAACGGCGTTAGCTTTTGGCTACCAGTCCGCCTTCACTCTTGAAGGTTACATGTGTTTTTTCACAGTTCTGTACGTGTCCGAAAGCATTTCCATAAGCACTCACTATAATTTATCAGCGGTATAACCATCGTTAGACTGACAAAATAAAAAATTACGAATAAGGAAATATATGCAGCTCTACTCTCACATGTACAAGCGGTTAGGCAAATGGCGATCGATTGTAGCCCGTTTTGAAGATTATTAAATATTATGACTAATTATGTTTTAAAATGAATTATTTAATGTATGTGCAAATTCTTTCTCCTTTCAGTTGTTTTTCTCCAACTACTAAAATTAACCAAATGTTAATAGCAAAGTCCAATATATTGCTGAGTGGTGTTAATGTTTACTTATGGTTTTGTGTTACGTTTTACTTATGTTACGTTTTACTTATTTTTTTCCTTTTGAAAAATTGCTAATTAGCCATTTACGAGCATTTGCACCACATTGCTATGATTTTAAGTGCTGTATCGAAGACGTGTCTGATGTGACGCTATCAGTTACATACTGAACTTACCAACACAGCAACATTAAACATAAGGCACTGGAGTAACTTATTTGAAATGGAAGAAGCAATTTTATGCTTCTCGATGCACCAGTTATTCTCCATAATGTCGAGCCATTTCACTGACATCTTTGTAAATTTTACGTAATTTTAAAAATAATACTAAGAAATGCGACTGAACACGTTTAAAATAAGCAAAACACATTTTTACCTCTAGCATCAATAAAATATAACGACAGATCTCGATGGATGTTCTTATTCATAATAAAGAATAAGAATTTCATTATCGTCATTTTTGTACGAAATGGAGACACCGATTAATAAACAAAATCTTTCTCGCGCATAAAATAATGTTGTTACTAGCCCACACTGCATATGGTCTTAATTGTTAAATGAAACTTATACTGGATTTCCACATTCCAGCAACAGGCGAAATCTACAAACACTGACAAAGATGGGAAGTGGAAAAGTATTTGTTGCTGACTCATATTTGCATTCTTTTATATATTAACAACTACACAGTATGTCTATTAATATTTGTCACTTTGTTGCATTCGATTGGCAGTTGTATGACACGACATACTTAATGCTGAAAGTACTTTACTAATTTATTTATTTGTAATTTTAATAGGCCTATTAGCCACAAAAAACGTAAGACTTAATATGTGTGCCTTTTTTTTTACAGATAAATCACACTTCAGAAATACTGTCAATAAAAGTAGTTTGGCAAAGAAATACAAGGATAATAGAGAATTGACACTAGGAACAATATATCTCATGGAGTTTACCAAAAAAGGGAAAAGAACTTAACTTACGGTTTGTGAAATAATCATACAAGTGTGGAATACATAAGCCACTGATAGGGTCGCCAGTTTATAAACAGCCCACACTGTGAAACATTTAACTTATATTTATACTCCCTGATTTAAAGCAATATATAATAATACACTTGTAACGTATATCACGTGACGTGAATACGTCGATAGCTAGTATTTAAGCGCTAATTTAAGATATGGCACGTAGGTGGCAGTGATGCGCTATATAATTCAGCTAAATCAAAATGTCCAATTGAAGTAGAAATGAGCATATATGAAATATTCCTTATCGGTAACATAAATATGTCTATTTCTGATAACACCATTCGCAAAGGTGCTAATTTGAATTCTTACACAAATTGTCTAATATTTTATTATTAGTAGTATTACGAGTAATACAATGACAACAATTGCATGTCTAAGCAACTGGTTAAATACAAGTGTGTATATTCTGCATAGCTGAAGATGATAACATTCCACATAATAAGTCGTTAATAGTTAATTAGAATTCGTTATTTGAACAATGTGTTACTAAAATAACAGTTAAAACGTATCCTAATACTAAAACTGCACATTTAAAATACTTCTTCCGATCTCAAAATGTTTAAGTGCTTCCTGACAAATACAAGAGCAAGTTCAAAACAGAAGGAAAGCTGCAGACCTGCGTGTAGATTTGCTCCTTGTAAAGGCTACAAATTGTCGCGGCTGAGTGTCTTTTTCCGAGCTTCAATACATACGCAGTAATGGTGCAGCTTCAGGTAACCTGTGGGCTTAATATCTGAGTTCTCCAGCAAGTGAAGGTTCGTAGCGTTTGAAAAAAATATGTTAAATATAAACGTTATTATTCTAGCACAGCGTCGCACACATTTATATAATTATCTGTCTGACGTTATGTTTTATCTCGGCATGCTACACTTCAAATGTAAGTGTAACTATATTGTAAAGTCGAAATAGAAGTTCAAATGTCCGAATGTGGGGCACATGCAGCATTTAATATAACTAAGGGCTGATAATTATGTACTTGTGTTCACATACATGCATGCGTAGGGTTAGCATTTCTGTACATAGCGAGTAACTTTGCACAAGGTGATATCTGCACACTCAGTATCAATTTCAAAAATGTAGACGCATCGTTTCAGTAATTTCCAACGTTTCGGAAGTTGTGTCTTAGGCCGGCTACAAAAACTGCTGTTCAGTAAGGCATTTATCTAAAGAAAGTCAGCAATAAACGAATTATTATACAAACAGTAAACACAGATCAGAAAATCATGCTCAATAGCACTAACATTTGCCCTAATTTGTGAGATCGCTTTTTTGATATTTAAGTTTAAATATCTCCATCGGTGACATGGAGAATGGGTTTCTTTTCAATAAATAAATCCGTTTAATATAATGGTTTCCATTTACGCTTTCACAGCTCACAAAATGATACATAATCCCCGTTCTACGTAGCCTCCTTAATTCCAAAGCCTATCAGCACAACGAAGCCACATGGATTAGATATGCAGTCTATGCCGAAGTGAAGCCACTGCGGATGGAGTATTTTACGGAAACGTTAATTAGAGTAACAGTGCTGGCGTGTTGTATTTATTTCGTCTGCTTTCCGGATGCAAAAGCATAAATGAACTTGACTCTGTTTTTGATAGCAACCAGTGAAGTGTCAAAATGATTTTAATGGATTTACTTCATTTAAAAACTACGGGGGCGTTCCATCAGAGCGCTAAATCATCGTCTCCTTCATTTGCAACTTCACTACTAACGATCCATGAGCATTATGGCATATAAATCACAACATATTTTGTAGAAAATTCGTGATTCCATCCACAGATTTTTGAATATGAAAGAAAAGCAGTAGCTATCGTCATAACGTCAAATTTTTAAAACTTCAAGTCAAGGTTAAAAACATTTCACATTACAGGAATATGTCAAAGGGCTATGTCTTCCAATCAATTCACAGGCCAACATTTGTTAAATGAGAAAAATCGACTTATTTCCTTTTCCTTTTCCTATTTTCCTTTTTTTTTCAGCACCAAACCATTAACAAAAATATCGTTAAAAGAAAAAGCAACAGCAGCAGACCGTAATATTTGCCATGATGCCATTGCACATTGATGGAGTATTTTACTTAACTTTAGATATAATTAATTGCAGAAGTGCGGACAGTAAGTACATTCATGCGCGTAGAATGCTTTCGGTGGGGGAAAGCGATGCGGCTGTCTTAACAAACTAAAATAATCATACCGGAAATGCAGAGCGCAGACATTCTCAGAAAAGACTTTTATTCATTTTTCGGATTGTCTCCTACCAAGTAGGATTAATAAATAAACATCAATGCCACAAAGCAGGCGGAAAGGCCGGCCTGGAACCGACAATAATCCATGAACGTGGATCCAGTAGGTTCCTACTGCCTCTTTTGACAACTGCAAGAAATTTTAGAAGTAAATTTGATATACCTGCTTATGCTGGCTATTACAGTGCACCAGCTCGTTCAGTACAGTTACTGTTAGGCTGTATAACATTTAACAAGCAAAATTAATAAATGTAAGCTTATAGTAAATTCCACATCTTAAGACTGCCGTATATATGACATTCAACTCCTATTTGAATTCACCGCGAGGCTGCATTATGGTCTGCTCATTATCACGGCGTGCAACGCACAAGAAACGCAGGCTTATACATGTACAATGTCAACACTCATAATCCAAGTGCACAATCACATACACACATTCCTGGGAAATATAATTCAGCACATACGCTTGACTTTTTCATCGGTTTATACGTGTTCTATAGGCCCAAGGACTGAGGTCCTAAGGACGTCCTAGTTTCATAATTAGGTCAACTATAGATACTCGGCGTCGAAAATGCTTAATCCAAGGCTGAGGCGATTCTTCAGTTTAAAACTGAATCGTTGACTATCTTTCAGATTTTTCCTGCATTCAGTAAGTGTCCTGGTAAATCCTCATTGTTCACCGCGTGTATATCTTTCTCTCCACTGTGTTCGTCTAATATAGGTCTTAAACTCAGTGCATTCCTGTTATTTGTCCTTTCCCCTGTTTTCCAGCTGATGACAGACGAGTTCCACAAGTATTGTGTTGATTTTATACTATAGCACCAACTCGACTTCAGTTGTTATTAACGACACGTTTATGAACAATCAAATGGTCCCATAAAAATTTATTGGGAGACATAAAACCAATGCGAGACCACTTGCAGAATACAGCCACTTCAGCAGGCAAGTTTTCAAGCGAGTTACTATTCCCACCTTTCCGATTTTTAAACATCGGTTTACAAGACAGATTATTTCAATAAGGCATGTAACCTTGTTTTGCTTTCCATAAGACCTTTGTATAAAACCACCCGCTGTTTTTCAGAAAAAAAAAACTTTTAAAACGAAAAGGGCTGAGAAACTGCAGAACAAAATCACATTTTAACCGGTTTAACTTCTTATATTTATTACAGCTCGGAAATTGCGCATTTTGCTCAGTTGATCGCAATAGTTTTCTATGGAGACAAACTAATTACATCAACAAATAGTCCGTATAGGTGGCTGTCAACGTACCTCTTTCTGCGATACGGTGATACGGATCTCTATGGTGTTTCTGTTTTATTATTAAACACCGGGGAAGGTTGTGTATCATTTTAATATTAAAGTTCTGCCACGTAATAGTACAGCGCTAAATTATAGATCTGAATTCCCGAAGTGCATTGCTATTCCAGAAAAGGATGGCGCATTGATCCAACGAGCAGTTTTGGGGAGGGAGGGGGGTAACTAAAATCACGTGTGGTACAAACAACCAATGGCAGCTAGAAAGACTTGTAGAAATAATTACCTGGCTTGATTGTTCAATGGGCAGATAAAAAAGTACACATACACTCCATATAATAATCGGATGCATGTAAAAGAGACGGGGAGGTTCGTCATGTCGACCACTGGTCCCATAAGTAATTATTATGTGGATTCCTTGATAAACCATGAAAACGACGAGGTCCTGGCGACTCGATTCTCCACTGCTGGATCGCTTCCCTCCGGCTCCCGTCCGACGCCCATAGTACCGGAGTGTGCCGATTTTCCTTCCTGCAGCTTTACCCCTAAACCTTCCGTTTTTACCACGTCTTGGGCCCCAGTTCACTCACAGTCCTCAGTGGTCTATCACCCATACACCCACCAGCCTCACTTAGGAACGGATTCCAGATATATACGCTCCTGGCTGGAGCCGGTCTCTGGTACCGTGTCCTTCCCAGGCTATCCAGCAAACAGCAGACACTACGGGCTGAAACCTGACGCCTTCCCGGAGCGCAGAGTCGGTGAATGCTTGGGATCCAATGGACGCGGATATTCGGATTATCTGTACAGCTCTTCTGCTGAAATTCGTGATAAGACGCAGCAGAACGTCCCTTCTCCGGAATCCGAGGTTCTGGCTCCAGACAAGCACAAAGACGACAAGTCCGAATTAGATCCAAGTAAGTCGAAGTTTATAGCATGGTATTGAAGCCGTGTTTCTTATATAATTGCTATTGTATTTGTTTGGAGGTTGACTGTCATTCTTCAAAAAAGAAATGATCTTCTTTAGTATCGTTTTTTAAAACGTTTAATTACTGCTGAAATCCTTCCTGACACGGGGTTACTACTGAACGGGACAAATCACTGCTGTTTAAGGTTGTAAAGTAGGAGACGGGTTATAAAAACTACGTCCTCAAAAAGGGAGCAATTTAATGACAAGGTGGAGTTACACAATTCGTCTTGTTTACTATATAGAATATACTTATCTCTGTTTCTTTGTTTTGTTTATTTTATGTTTTGCAATATCTGTGTTATAGCTATATTATTATTATAATTATTATTATAATAATTATTCGCAGTCAAGGACAAAGCGTGGATTTATTAGGCCTAATTTATATTTAAAATTTGCATTATCGACTTAATTTAAATGGTTACTTACAAAGAAATTTACAAGTATGATAAGGCAATAATAGGCCTACATTCTTTATTCAACTCTTTATGCCTAATATAGCAGATATGCTTTTGTCAGGGGAGGAATATATATTTTATTACGTTGTCTGAAGAATGGAGTATTTAATAAAGTAACAGAATAGTAAAATGACGCCGTCACGTGTGCATGTTACGTCCATTAAATATGACTGTAATATTTTCTTAAATATACATCATGTTAACAGAGAAAGAGCAAAACAATTCTCCAGAACACGACTTGGGAATTTAGGCAGTCAGTGTGTGATTTTCTGACTTCATGCAGAAAGCGAAAGGAGCTTCCGTCCGTTTATGGGCCTATAAAATGAAGGGGCGCATTCACAATTTTACGACAACATTCCTCTTGAGCACCCAGCGGTCTTAAAAAGCAAATCGCTCCAAATGATCAGTTTATTCCAATTATATAAAATACATACATAGACTGTATCTGACGACACATACATAAATGAACTACTAAAAAGGGACATATTCTGTTAAGAGGCCCAGTCGTGTGCGTCATATCGCATCGCTTCCCACATGACACGGTAAAATTTTCAGTAATTACTGTTCTTCAAAGCAGTAAGTATTTTTTGTTATTCGGTTTTCAGATAACCCCGTGGCGAACTGGATCCACGCGCGCTCCACACGGAAGAAGCGATGTCCTTACACCAAATATCAAACTTTGGAGCTTGAAAAGGAGTTCTTGTTTAATATGTACCTCACGAGGGACCGTCGATATGAGGTCGCCCGAGTCCTAAACCTGACGGAGCGACAGGTTAAAATATGGTTCCAGAATCGACGGATGAAAATGAAGAAAATGAACAAAGAAAAGAGCGACATCAAAGAACAGTAGTGTGCAATGGATCGACATAAATGGGAAACATAAACAAGAATTGGAATTCAGATTGAGCAATTTACCCTACAACTCCCGAGAAAGCAGCACAGACAGAAAGCGTTAGGCCCGTTCATTTTGTGAAAATTAGTTTGATTTTTAGTTTGCGAAACATTTCATGATGTTTTATTTTATATATATTTTTTTGGATACTGTCCATCATGCGACATTGTTTAATATTTAGTGTTCATTAGAATAACACCACAGTTGTGTTGAGGCGATTAATTACCTTTGATGGCGGAATTGTACTTAAAAGGACAATGACTGAAATAGGCCTATTTACTAGTGAACAGCGAAAGTACTTGAATTTTTTCTTTTATTTTACTTTGTAACTTATGACGTTCTTCATATGTCAAAAAGATATCAACGTGTCTGTGTATGTATTTGTGTGGTACTATAATAGTTTTGATGTACTTATTCGTGTATTTTTACATTACTTCAAATCCGTAAAGTTATAACCTGTTGTAGAATGTAGCTACATTGAAATATATACAATATCACCTTGCACGTTTGATGGTCTTCCTTACAAAGCGATAGCTGGTTTCCATGGCGTAGACGTAATTGAAAAAACGAAAATTAAGGATAATATGACAGGCAAAGGTGTCCTAATTAAAATATACATATCTGGGACCTTTGAAGGCGGATGATGACTGTATGAGGGGGAAAACGTGGTGTATGCATTTTGGTAAGAATTCCATTAAGTTAGCAATCCAGTATAACCACCACTCGTGGTTTTTGCATTGAGGCATCGCGTATCTAAGAAAAAAAAAAACCGCCTACAATTTTTTAATGAATTTCATATTTGCGATCGTCTTCTGAGCAGAGGCAATTGAAGTAATTTATTCTGATCCGCTGTTAGTCACGTGGGACGGGTATCAGGAATTATTATTTTAATGGAATCTATGTAAGTGAAAAATCCAGAATAATATAGCTGTAGAAAGATCATGCATTAAGATTTTACCATTCATTTTTATTGTATTGATACTGACAATTAATATTATTCATATTTCGGCTTACGTATTTTCAATGTATTCACGCTATTCAAGCCTGCTCATTGTTGAATTTAACCAACACTTCCCAAAATGGCATTGTTTAATTCTTAAATTGTATTAAGTGATTATATATAAATATACAGATATACATTATGTAGGCTGCACACAGACACATTAATATCGTCGCTAAAATACTCCGATTACACCTACACTTAATACAACTTATCATATATAGGGGTAGTGTCGTAATTAAGAAAATAAAAACGAAAAAGAGTCGCTACTTTGCATGCCTTGGGACTTAGGTGTTATGTGAAACAGTATGTTTCAGATAAAATAGCCCTTTGTGGTGGTAAACAAAACTGACAGGATACAGATCTTTTAAGGCGCAATCCAGTGCGATATTTCCGCAGCTCAGGACAAAAATGCAGGTTTTACAACCCTGGTTGGGCTCGCGGTGTTTGTTTCAAATGTAACCAAACAAAAGAGAGTCCTGCGAACTGGCTAGACGTCTGGCTTAAATTGCTTTATGACTTTAATGGACGGCGATGGCCAACTGCTTCAAAGGGAGTTATTGAGATTGTTTTGTCTGTAGCCCCGCTAAAAATATCGCGAGTTTCAATGCACTTTCATTCTGAAAACGGTGTTCAGTGGGCTGCATACTTCCGTGGAGGAAAGAAGCAGTAAACTTGAAAGGCCATAATTACTCTTTGCGCGTTTAAAACCGCACAACCGGATGCAGTCGTGCAAGATGATTCTAAAGTGGGTTGTGTTAATTCAACAAAAGTCCGGCATAATTAAATGTGAATCTATATGCCAAATAATGCGTAGAGCTTCGTAGATAATATTATTATTTTTATTTAAATGTATAAACTACACCAAGAAAGCTTGTAAATCGAAACAGCCATACCTCGATAAACAGCGGTGGGTGTGGAATCAGTTTCCATTGTTTTCATATCATTTTCAGAATCCAAAACTCGCCAGCTAGATTTTTGCAGAAGCACTAGATGTCGCTATTGGCTCACAGATTTCAAACCGCCCTGTCAGTGTAGTTGAAATTCTTCCATAATTTACTTCTTTAATGTCTTTCGGGCATTTTACGGTGCATTTCGTCCATCCAACGAGTTTTAAAAATATATGTTGTTATATTGTTTTGACTACAGTTGTTCATATTGGTAATGTGTATGATCAAGTGGCAACACAACCACGTAATTTCCCGCGGTAGTGTAACTATAGTTTGATTTTGAATGTTTAGATTAGATTATTTATTTTGATAATTATTCAATACGTAAGAAGTCATAAAGACTTCACTCAAAAAACCTAGATCATAACGTAGATTCATTAATATTGCAACTAAATATTATGTATAATACCGTTGTGGTTGGATTGTAAAATATAATTTTGCAAACGATTCAGTGTTCTTTATCCACGACGCTCCTAATTATATATTTAATTCCAATAAGTTCTGCCTTCAATAAACAATTATGCCAATATTCTAGCTCTAGAAATAAATATTGTTCTATAAATTGTTTAGATAAATAACGTATACACATATGATGTTTAAAACACTTTATTAGACATACAATCAGGATTTTGTTAATGCTAGATTATGTATTGTTTTAATACCCAACCTGGATCTCTATTGATGTCTATAAATTTGAGTGGGTCTTCTCTCGTATTTCACGATGGTGCGTAAAAATCGTCAGTAACGCCAGAACTCATACGAGTCAGTTAGGCCGCGGCCTACATCAGGCGCAGCTAAATAAAACACGGGAACATTAACGTGTCAATTGAAATAACGAGGGATGTAATCTGTACTTTTATTAACTCCTCACTCCTGATTTACTACTTTTTCGCACAACTGAACAGACTCGGGTCAGCAACGGCAGGTGTACGGACAGGACAGTGCATATCTACGTATTTTACTCAGCGTCTGAAGTAAATTGACGTTAATTATTTTAAAACTGATATTCGACTGCAATTTTTTTATTCATTCACGCTTTTTGTGTGCATGTGTGTATTCAACGCCGTTCTTTAATTTTTATTAATGTCTTTTCCGCATAAGTGCCGTGTTTTTCAAGGTAGATAGCTTACTACACTAG
>JAODJX010000040.1:946086-968008 GCA_026776945.1 Isichthys henryi | reverse complement strand
ATATAATATAATATAATATAATATAATATATTATAATATAATATAATATAATATAATATAATATAAATTTCTTGGATGAATGTGTAATATTCATAGCCTATATGTTCAATATCTGTTTAAACGACTATAGTCTAACTGCAGAACGTCTTATTAAATTAATTCGTAATTAATACAGATCTTGTTTAAATGTTGCCTCATTGATTTAGAAACAAGTTCCGTAATAATGGAATTTGTAAAATTCTGAAAAATATGCGTGATAATAATATCTGGAAAAAGTTGGTATTTTCTCCCTGATGATACGGCATAGAAAACTCGCGTAACTTTAAAGATGATTGTTTTCGTTTATAATATCCTAACTTCCTCTCACATTCGCCATTTATTGGTTTACTAATGAATATGTCACAGGATTTATTTGTAATTTGTTTGTAGTGTGATGCTTCGCACGGAGTGAGTTCGCTAGGTAGCCTAATTGACAGATGCCTAATGTGAAATTTGAATGTATGATTCATTGATGACATACTAACATATTCATATTCACATGTCCATATTTTAGCAGTTTCTGCTGTGTTGCCTATTGCTTTTCAGTGTATTTTTTACGCTTGGGGGCTATGCTGTTCCATTTAGAAGAGTGAGTTTTTCATATAACCTTTCTGACACTTAACCTACTCTTATCAACATTAAATAACATTAAATTTGCGTTTTTAAACGAATGCCCTGTCCAACCTACTCAAACCACGAAAGAGACTCAATGAACGTATGTAACTTACGTTCTGTAACTTAAACGACTACTCGTCATATAAATTCATACATGTATTACCGTAGTGTTTGACAATCATGCGTCTACAATTGGGAATCAATTCTCTTGATAGTGCAGCAAATAGTACAACAGAAAGAATGAAATAATTTTGAATTGTAATTCCTTTGGACGAGAGAACTAAACCTCATTAAACTCGTTAAAAATGTAATGCAATTGTGCAGCAAATAACTAAGAGCATACGTGAAAAATTGTACCATGCAATAAGTACATAAATCCATGTCCTCTGTACATTTCATATGACCGTACTTACGGGGGACTAAGCATACCTACACAGGCCGAGTTTTCGTTTAAAGATATTTTAAGGAAGCATTGTAGTTATTTAATGGTGATTCTATCCCAATGTTTTAAACAATGCAAAAAACAATTTTGAAATAAAATAAATTAATAAAATAGTAAAAATCGTTGAAAGTTAAAAGAAAGTACTTTAAATTTCCCTACCACATGTTGCCGCGAAATCCTGTTATGGGTGCATTTGGCATGCGTGAGACTGACGTTCGCGTTTTGTTGTCAGATATCTGCAGTGCTGACTGATGCCATTCTCTTACAAACATTCTCCCGTATGGCTTATTTCTCACCCATAATGTCATGTGTACAAATGAAGTTTGAAGTTGAAATAATTACTGATTACTGGTTGTGACTTAATTGTTACCAACACGCTACAAAGTCTGATTAAACTAATTATACCATTAACAGCACCACTCTTGTAATTAGGCCTATTATTTTTTTCCCTTTTTTGGTATCGAAATTTAAATATTAGGTAACCAACTGGGTGATGGTGGGGCAAATGTAAAAATCACCCTAATAACATAATTTTACTGTAGTTTTGTAGTAGGCTCATGCATTTTATTGGAGTTGCACGGTAAACATAATGTGTGCCAATGAAGATTCTCAAATAAAGACCGCAGAGAGAAAAAAGAGGTAACGGGAGATCGACATATAGAGGGAGAGAGACATTTATGCGCAACACATTCTTAGTTGTTTGGGCGAAAATTTACAGCTAAGTAATAAAAGTTTACGACTGAGACTATTCCGCGATTGGCTGATGCGCGTCACATGCTCCAGCCTCCATGAACATGAACTTTATACTGTTGTCTTTCCTGTGGATCTCACGTTCTGTCGGGCTGCAGACCCAGCGGAAGCAAAGAAACTCGACTAAAAGGTTACGAAAGCCCTTATTTTTAATAGCATTTCTGTGTTATTTGGTGGTCAGGGATTTGCCGTGAACATTCTTCGTATTGGACCCTCTCTAGATTGCTACTCGGTTTCCAACATCCAGGAATAGCTTTATGACAGTTCTGCTTCGTATTCACCCCTAGAGGCGAAACTGCTTAGTTGTGTCTCACGTGGATCGGAAAGAGCAGCGGGTTGTAAATACTACTCTCTCGAATTATTTTTCCACGAACCCTTTGATTACCTGCTAGATAAAGGATGCCTTTATGCTTTATAAACCGCTGCACTTACCTTCACAACCACTGGCATTTCTGCTGGACCAGGAGAAGTGCGACAAGGACTCGGCACAGAGACCGCGGGTAAGAAACGAATTCTTCCTTCCTCATTGGCTTGGATGTTTATCTAACAGACCGTGTCCATGAGAGGTCGGTTGAAGTCGGTTTTTTCAACTACTCCTCCCACCCCACCTTCCCGTTGTGTGTAATAGATTTTAAAAGATCTGTCAAAGATGGGACTCCATATGGTGTAGAGGGAAAAACCGAAGTGATTCGAAGCGAATGAGTCAGATCTTTGGAATTTCTTTTATTGCGTGCCCGGAATTTTGAAAGTCACGTACGTGTATAGTTCAGCCGTATGAGTTTATTGTCATGTTCAAGAAACCCCGTATCATTTCCCCCTTAATGCAAAGACTTGTAATGCAAGCATTTGGTTATATTAATGAGTGAAGTAAGCTGTGGGCCTCAATGAAGAAGAATAATGGCAGTATTATAGTCAGGGTGCTAAACGTTGGTCTGATGTTTATGTTGTCAATATACTATATGTATCTTCTGTTGTAAAGGCTGCTAGGGATACTGAATTTTAAAAATGCCCTACCTAAAATTATATGCGTCTCTTGTAATTTCATGAGCACGACCAAATGTAAGAAATGCCTTTTTGTTGTTGGCTTAAAAATTTAAAACAGCAAACTGAGAGTAATGGGGAATTTGTGTGTGATGCAATGACGACTTGCTATGGAATAAGAGGGAAAATAAAACTAAAACTATGTATCTATTCCTGAACACAGGACTGTACTGTAACATGCCAGGTGACGCAGACTTGTGAAATAGAAACATTAATTTAATTTACCAGTTATAGATGTTCAAAAATTTAATAGACATTACTTTGAGCATTCTGGATGAGAAGCCGAAACATTGTTCCGATTTGTGAAACTATACGGTGCAGTGGCTTGGCGCGAATGGAGTAAAACTGAAACGTTTAGTATTTTTTTTCTGAAAATGCTATAATGTTTCGATTTATATGCTGATGATTGTAAGACCTTAGTGTTATGTCCGCTATAACGAACGCTGTTTGTTCAGTCGGTCATATCAGCATCGCTAAACATCCGTAATTCTTTGTTTATTTTTGAGTTTGGAGAGGTACATGAAGTAAGCCGCACAATTCATAAATGCCATGCATTTTTTATTTAATACGTTATCACGTACGTGTACGCATTCACCTAAAATGCAAATTTAGACATTATCTGTATACGGAAGTCAACACCGCCCCCTAGTGCCCGCTTTATACTATAAATACATTAAGTATTCATGAAAGAGCGGAGTAGGTGACTCCTCTGATTGATCTCACGAATAGGCTTACATTATTATGTGTGCACGACACACGGCCTTTATGAGTAGTGAGCTTCTCCAAATGAAGTAGTTCAAGTGGAAATTCTGAAATACTGAAAAACGTACATACTAACATGTTGCCCTTTTTTTAACAGAAACAAATGCAATGAATAAAACAATTGCAAATAATGCATTACTTAAGTATACATTTTAGTTGTTATAAATGTGGTATTAACGTTTAATATTGACACCTGTGCGCTTTTTCGTATCTTTCGGCCATAATTCAGTTGATCCTTGGCTATGAGTAAAATCATTCGGTCTTTTTCAATTTAACATACAGGAATTTCGAAATAAGATTAGAATCAGGCTTTAAATCTAACAGCAATATGCAAAAATGCCAGGCATAAATTATTTGTAGCTAAATTAACGGAATCGAAATATTTAAAAACACAAACTCGATCAGCATTTGCGTAATGCGGCGCAAGACGTCAAGGAATATGCATTGAGCTGCCGTACTGCCCTGTTCCAAGTTTAAATAACGAGGGTGGATGCTCGAGTCTCTCAGATTCAGTGACGGGCCATCCGTAGAATACGTTTCATAGATCCTAAAACACACATATACGCAGCTTAACGCCTTGACTATGGCACACTCATTAAGCATTATATTATATCCTGCCCTTTGTTACTTTCTGTTCTATTTCTTTGGATTCTTAATTGCTATTTTAAAAGAACAAGTATATTTTATTTAATTCATCAGCAGCCCAATACATTGAAATTATTTTATAGCAATATTTTATATTGTGGTGCCTTCCTTCATCATTTAAGTATTTTGCAAACACTTTGTTTTAATAACAGTATAATTTGGAAATAATTTTGAGCTGCAGCAGTGTTTTGTGATGTGGTGCTCGAAGAGACAGTCCTGTTATTACCTGCTTCGTAGTTCGTAGATTCAAACCAGAATCCACATAAGCTGCCATCAGCGCTGGACGGATATATATTTTAAAACATCCCGTGTACCTGGAGCAAGAAGCCGGAAATGATATGTTAATACAACAGAAAACAGCTGTAATGGTAATAGGCACGTTCCGAGTTTATTTTCATGTTTGGTTGACTCATTATTTTAAAACAGGTTATACTGCATTTGATCGTGTAACGTTCGAATGAATGTGCGCGCGCGCGCGCGTGTGCTTACACACCAAGAAGCTGTAGGGTATTGCCACACTTTGTACTTTATTTGTAATTCAAATACCAAGCACTCGTTAGATAAATAAACGTATGATTTACTGTCGGATATGAAATCGACATGAAATGAAAATAATTTAATAAATAACACATGCAGAAATATGATATGGCTCTTTTGCGTGATAAGTAGTCATCGAAACCTGGATTAATATTTACGACTATATTTTATAACTACAGTTTCTAAATACGTTTCCCAGGCCAGAATTAGCAGCAGTTCCAGAGAAACCATTCTCAAAATCACTTCACATACTGTCGATATCACTAAGACAAATATAATTTTACCATCATCAAATAAAACATATTTCAGCTTGTTCGTACTTTCAATTTGTTCTGTTTGTTTTGCACTTAGGTTGTATATATAAGTCGTTTTCACCAACACCATTAACAGCACTCAAGCGAGGGCAATAAATGAGGGATCCCCAATTTGAGAGATTGTAAAAGATCTGAAAGCGCTCAGAGGCCTAGATGAAAGCACATCGCGTAAGAGCCAGGAAGCCAAGAAGATGTATGAACAGTATTAAGAAGGTGTAGGAGGGAACGACGGGGAATACACTTTAAAAGTAATTTTTTTTTGTCCCAGGAAGTATCTATTTCAAACAAATCAAAGGTTACAAAATGGGTATGATTGAACCCAGGCCCCAGTGACAAGATTGGAGATCAGAGATTACAGTAATTGCTATATCTGTTCCATCTTGCTTGGGATTCCATCAGCGGTTTGACCGTCGACACCAGTTAATACAAATATCATCTCAACCATTCAGTAAAACGAACATCGTTTTTAGCGTTTAGTGATTTGTTCATTTTAGCACTGATTCTTATTTTCTTCCCTTCATCTTACCTCTATGAAGTGTGATTAATGACTTCTGTCATATTCGATTATTACATTTCTTACGGAATTACAACTCGTCTATAACCTCGTCTTATTAGCCTGCTAGCAACAAGGACGAGTTGGCTTGGGTCTTCTCTCAAATATCTAAGGAATCTTGGAACGCTGGTACATTCCATACGACTGCTCTTTGAAACTCATTCCACATCCTTCCCAAAATGTACGAAGACCTCAGTAACAAAACGCGCCAAAGACATTGAGCTATATTACCATATTCATACATTAATAAATTAGTAACGGATTATATATATATATATATATACACAGTCACATTTAGGCTCCATCAGTCTTCGCTGCACATTCCATTGATCCAAACCACTTAATCCTCCCACTTTAGCGTTAGTTAACCTCACAGTTACGCCGTTTGTTCTTTCACAGTTGTTGTCATATGGCATATATTATTCTGGGGCCAAGTTTTGGACACCATTCACTGCAGCGGTCTTTCTACATCAAACCGCATTTCCATACAGCGATTTCCAATCCACATCCGCCGTTAAGGTGTATGCTTCATATTAACACTATATGCATTTATAAACTTACTCGCAACTATAAGCACCCTTAAATTGATATGAAACATATTTCAACACAAAGGCTGGGCTTTCAGCAGAAAGTTATTTTATGGTTATTTTACGGCTGGTTCTAATATCAATTTAATATCAACTTATCGCTTTTTGCTTATTTTTCTACGGCTATTAGGCCTATATTTCATCTTGAATTTAACAGTGCACTCCGTTATGTCTTGTATTTCTCAGAAATAACCAGCTTTAATTATCATTTGAAAAACATTTGCCAGGAACCATCCGTCTTTTGTTGTTTTTATAGGTTGCCTTTTTCCGAAGAAAACGCGCGTTTGACGTGTAATATTCTGTGACCAGTTACTTGCCTGGCTGTAGGCCTATTATTTTTATTGCTCAAAACGTTTACATTAACTTTTGCAGCGCAAAGACACAAAGAAAGGACAATATACTTAACTTAGTATCATTTACAGGTTTCCGGCTTAAAATATTTCTGCAATAGGCCTACATTTAAACTTTGCGATGTGTATTTGTTTACGTTCTTGCACAAAACCGTATAATTTTTAATAGTTTTATTTTACGACTAACGCGTATGCAACCGTAGATGACCTATTCGAATATACTGTGCGCAATGCATCTTTTGTGTAGATTTCTCAATAAAGTACCACGAAATAATGATTCTTACATAATGAAAATAAAAGAGGTGCTTCGTGTATGCTATATGTGATTAAAATACAGCGATTTGGAGTAAAGGGGATAAGAATTCTAAAAATATATGAATTGTGCATCGATTTTCTGTTGTCGGTGTGTTAAATACGAATCCGTATTTGTTTTGTCCTCCAGACGTGGCACAGCGAACGGTAAGTTGTTACAAACGTTTTCTCAGGTATATGCAATTGAGCTTTATTTAGGCCTACCTGATTTATAATCTGCGATTCAGCAGTCAATGGATATTGATTTCGAAAGAGTTTAAAGGTAATTCGCAGGTAATCTATAGGCTGTACACAGTCCGGGAACCATGCCCTACCCTTTCGTTGCCTCGGCTACCTCATCCTCCTTCTTCATAATTTAAGCATGAAAAAACAATTTTGTCTTGTAAACAACGAAGGTAAAATACTTAAATACGCAAGTGGTTTGTTTTTGCTATTATTTGTTCATTAATATTTATTTAAGTGTTAGATACAACTATGGATAACGTATGCTGTAAAACATCATCATGTTTAAAAGTAAAATAGGTATATGACTACGTATTTCACTGTACATGTTTCTGTCTTTAAGTGAATTCGGCTTTATTCAAAATGCAAGGGTTACTTTCAGGAAAATATAAACCCCCCCAAATTTTTTTTCCGTTTTCCTTCCTACTCCGCTCTTTCAATTGGAGGAAAGTGATCAGCTGACACTGTCAAATTGTCCATCTTGGAGCGAAGCCCTTACTATAACATTCGGGCAGTGAATCTTTGCTGTAGCCCTGAAATAAAAACCAAAAAGGAATCGTAAAACGGGCGTCAACAGAAACAGCCAGAGTAAGATAAACAAACAGAGAAAGGAAGTGAGAGTCAAAGGTAACGAAAAAGGGTGTGAACGTGGGAGAGAGGGAGCGAGGTAAGGTATGAATTCGTATTTCGCAAACCCGTCGCTCCCATGCCATTTAGCTGGTGGTCAAGAAGTTATACCTAACGTGCCCTTAAATTCGACCACCTATGACCCCGTCAGACATTTCTCGTCGTATGGGGCTGCCGTGGCCCAAAACAGGATATATTCTTCTCCCTTTTATTCGCCTCAAGACAACGTTGTATTTGGATCAAGTCGGGGAGCGTACGAATATGGATCCAACATGTTCTACCAGGAGAAGGATGTTCTTCCCAGCTGCGGGCAGACTGGCGTGGGGTTGAATACACAGGGACAAGACTGCAGCTTAGAGCAAGTCCGCGCGGCAGCACAGGAACAGAAAGGAAATATCCAAATATATCCATGGATGCAGAGAATGAACTCGCACAGTGGTAAGTGTCACAATTCAATGAGATAAATTATACAGACTGACCTATTTTACGACGGGGTCCACACACTTCTTTTACTGCACCATAAACCATTAACTGTTGTGCTGCCTTACTGCCTTAAAAATGTCCTTTTGTCTGTATAGGAAATCACTTAAAAGTATGGTGGTGTCTACACCACGCGTGCAATAAATATGCATTTTTAAATGGAAGCACTGTAACCAGTTTTACCAATTAATTCATTTGTATCTCTTCCTCGAAATGCTACATGTAGTAAAGATTTACAACATGTTTACACTTAGAGCACATACCACGAGTACCTGTTCGTACGGTTGGGTAATGCTGTCTGTTACTAGGAAACGAGTGTAAGGCTAGACTGCGATTTTCCCCAGCCGGCAGAAGTAGCTATATGAAACGTAAAAATGCGAGTTGTTTTTGTTTTGTTTTTTTGCTATGGGCATTGGGATTAAATCTGTGGGATTGAATTGTTTGAAAAATGACTTTAATAATCTAACTGTCTTTAAATTTCTTTTTTATTATTACAGGCGTCGGGTACGGGTCAGACAGGCGAAGAGGGCGCCAGATTTACTCTCGTTATCAAACTCTAGAACTTGAGAAGGAATTCCACTTCAATCGATACCTAACCAGGCGCCGCCGTATTGAAATCGCCAACGCTCTTTGTCTAACAGAAAGGCAGATCAAAATCTGGTTTCAAAATCGCCGTATGAAATGGAAGAAAGAGAGTAACCTAAGCTCAACTCTAACGAGTAGCATATCAGCTGGGGTGTCCCAGGAAACAGAGAAAGAAGACATTGAAGAGGAGGCAGATGACGCGAAGAAGAAGGACTGAAACCCGGCTCCTCGTACTCCATGTATCGCTTAATGTAGCTGTAATTGAACTCGCTAAGACAAATTTTTTGAGATTTCCATATCTTGTAACTGCATGGACGTTGTATACTTATATATGACCCTTTGAGTTTTCTCTTCATCCTCCACTCTCTCGCTCTCTCTCTGATCCTACAAGCTCTCACACGCATTTGCACTTATATTAAATTCTGATACAATATGCCTTGAAAAAAAAAACCCTTTGGACGGCTCCCATACTGTGGAAATAATTCTACTGCTGACAACTTCACATATTTTCACGTGTATTTTAGTAAAGACATTTCTTTTTATTTTACTCAACTACAATGGCGCAGTCGCTCCAACGTGTCTGTAAATAAGTGTCCTTGTGTCTGTCAATAAGTTTGTAGTTCTGATGAAAATCCATCGTGTGTAAAACACACGCATGATCATTCCGAGAATGAAGGCGTGAATGCTTTACATTTCCTGTGAAACACGAGTAATTTCATGTTTTCGTATATTGTGTAAGCAATGCAATTTGTTGAAATGTTGAAAAGTTTGTCACGGGACGGTCTATACTACCTGAACTGTACATAAGTCTGTATATATGTAACACACTCCCCACCCGTGAGATTCGACCATATTATTCAGGTTCTCTTAAGACGTTAATTATGCTGTACTGAGTTAAAATGTGATACAGTACAATATCGCACTCTTACTAATGCCAAAATTTAGAAACAAAACTACCTTTAAATTATAATGGTATGGTGTTATTCAGTATTTAATAAAACCATTAGAATCCCAGCGATTGTCCGGTGGTACCTTTGTATAAATGAAAGAAAGGGAAACAGATCTACAGCGCATTGTTACATTCTATGCAAAATATTTATATATTATTATATTTGCACAAATTTTACTTGTTTCCCTGGTTATTTTATGGCACAATCATGACATTTACAACGATAACAACAGTCATATATCGTAAAGGCAACGCGTATCGTGTTTTTAAACTTACACACAGTTCACAATAAAGTAGGCCTATTGAAGCATAAATGAAGAAACCTAACATGAAGACATATTTCAAATATAATTAACAAGGAACTTTGAGCGTAAAATAAAATTAAACGGATGATATCGATAACAAACGTATGATTTGGGTACGTCAAAATGCTTTAAAAAGTACATCTCTAAGCGGCAGTTCACTAGATATTGTGTCTGAGTGTTAGAACAGTTCGAAGATATGCAAAGGTTTATCATCACGTTTTAATAATATTTTTTTTCCCTAGTATACTCGGATCAATAAAAACATGAAAACAATAAATCATGTCTGACTGAACGTTCTTTTCCATTCTTTGAAAATTTTGTATACTAAGGGCAATTATTGCATTTAAAAAAATATTTCTAAAAACAAACCACGATTTTTCGAAAGCCTAAGTAAGAGGCAAACGGTTGGTGGTTTTTAATGCTTGAGTACTGTGTTGCGCTTCGATCAAGTAGCAAGTAGCATGCTGCAATTTTTTTTTAAATAAATGGCCTTATTTTGGCAAACCGATAATGTTTCTTTTTAAACACTGTTCATGTATCATAATATGTATTTATCACAAGGAAGAAACTTAATAAACGCCAAACGAAATGATTGACCCCCATCTCTGTGTGTATTGTTGCTGTTGCTAGTGGTGTAACACACCAAGTGTTGGTATAATAATAATAATAATAATAATAATAATAATAAAGCCCATCATGTTTTAAGATTGCCGTCATTTTAGCTGACAATCGTCCGTCTGCAATAGTACTGCTTCAGTGTTCTCTTTTTTTAATAGGCCTACATTTAAAACTACCTACCTGTCTATATTTTAGGACACCTCCAAATTTATTGTTTCAAATCTTAGTCCAAGTAGAAGGTTGTGAAGACATACTTTAACCGCATGTCTTCGCCCCTTCCCCCCTTGGGTAACTGCGCAGTGACTACGTGAGCGCGCTGCCCTCGAGCGGTAGCTCAGCAGCGCCGAACCTGAGCGCCGGGTACGGGTTGCAGGATACTCCGCGTTTTTGCCTATCTTGGACACCAGATGACGCTCTCGGCTCGCTCTCCAACCTTTCTCTGCATTCGCCTCGACTTGGTCTCCTCCGCCAAGTTATCAGACACGTTTCTTTCATCCATCAATAAGCTCCTCGGGGGATCAAGACAATTTATGACTGGCCAATACGGGCACGTGATTCTATTAAAACATCCCATATTTGGGCAGTGCACGTCGAACCAAGAAAAAAAAGAAAATGATCCCCCCCCTATAAATCCTGGTCTTTTTTAGGACAAAGGCCCCTTGAACTTCCAAAGAGCTACAAATCAAGCATAATAAATAATAATAACAGTTACTTGCTGATCATCGGTTACCGTGATTCTTTAAATTATACTTTTATAAAGACTCATGGTTATCCCAAATTAAATGCTTCTGTTTTTTATACATTTTTTATTCTTACATAAAATGAGCTCTTACGTAGCCAACTCGTTTTATAAGCAAGCCCACGAGGCATCTGCCTACACCATGCACGGTTTTGGCAGCTATGGGTCTCTCTCTGAGCTCCATGCATCCAGTTACTGTTACGGCGGGCTTGATCTCAGCGGATCCTTCACTCCAGCAGCTTCCTCGAACTCCCACAAACGGGAGGAGATGAACGTGAATCTGCGTGGCAGCCCAGACGCCCTGCCGCCACGGCCGCAGTCTTGTTCGGCTTTAAGCTCCCCTAGGCGTGCCGTGAGCGCGAACGGGCAGCGCGCTCCCAGGCTCGGGCTGTTCAGTCAAAAAACCGAGGGAGACACGGAGTTAAGCGACAAGCCCGGCGGCAAGACAAGAGCAGACGAGATTAAAGTTGAAACCATGCAAACCGTCCAGCCAATAACACAAGCAAATAACTCGAGCCAGCCTCAGAACAGCCACCAGCAGCCGCAGATATACCCGTGGATGACAAAGCTACATATGAGTCACGGTAAAGTGTTACATTTTCGTATTTTTTAGGCAAGAGGAAGTGTGGCTTTTCTTCTATGTAGCCCCGTTTTACCCTCTGTCTTCATTCCTGGTTTTCTTCTTCAGTTTTATAGGCCATACTGGGGGAAATAATAAAACTAGCGGTCGTAAATTTTATGACAAAGGCATCAGTTGCTCGTAAAACTGTCCTGTTAAGGCGAAGAGGCGATCCACGTTCAAATTTATGACAGCATAATTGGATGAAACTAAACTCGCAAACAGCCGACAAACAACGTATTTATGTTAGAACATTTAGTTGCCTTAAACGTGAATTTTGCTGTTAGTAATTTAGTAATGGTGCTGTTCTGAAAAACGTAACTTTTGTCATTGCGATCCAGCACTTTTTTTCTTTTTTTTTTTACCACAACCGGGTAAGTAGAACATTTTTGGTCGATGCCGGATGAACGTGCTGCCCTTGATTTGAACTTTTCACCTCGAAATCTGCTGGTGCAGATGAACAGTCGCTGTAAGGTCATTCACGAGGCGACGCTGAAGAATATAATTATTATTAGGCATATTAATATTATTAGGCGTATTATTATTTGCTACTACTACTATTTTTTAAAAGTCTTGTCGTCTGTACTAAACTGAAATTCGCTGTCAATTTGAAGACATCTAGTGCAGATTTCCAGTTTGAAACGCCCATTGATGTGCTGCACAGTTTTTCCCACAAACGTTGTTCCTAATGTTTTAATACTGATGGATTAATTTATTGCAAAACGTCTAATATAGTCTGCTTTACATAATCTTTATTTATCTATTCAACTGATTCCCGTCACATTTGCAAGGTTTGGAATTGTAACAATGTATATAGTATTAGATGTATCAGGCCATTATTCCTGTAAATTATTATTTACATGAATTGTCAATACGCTGCAATGTAACAGTGGTTTAGTCTATATATGGATCTTCTGCATATATGTAACAAGGATTTTAGAAACACTAATGAGCTTTTAGACGTGCAAGTTAGTTTCCTGTTGTCTGGCTGACTGCATCTCATGGTTGAGGAAACTTTTCTCTTCTACCACTTCAGAATCTGACGGTAAACGGTCACGGACCAGTTACACCCGCTACCAGACTCTGGAGCTGGAGAAAGAATTCCATTTCAACCGGTACCTCACCCGCCGTAGGCGTATCGAGATCGCCAATAGCCTCTGTCTGAATGAGAGGCAAATTAAAATCTGGTTCCAGAATCGGCGCATGAAGTGGAAGAAGGATTCAAAGCTGAAAGTAAAGGAATCAATGTAAAAAAAAAAAACAGTGGGGATTGCTTTCTGGCTTTCTAATGCCTGTAGGAAGAGCGAACGGAATAAACGAAAAGTGGTGATGAAACAGGAGGCCAAGTCTTCCAGCACTCAAAACGTTCCTAAAGCAGTAACTTATTCGAAATTTTCACGTTTTGGATATGTATGTGTAAAATATCTTTATGTGTAGCTTACGTGTGCTTCCGTTATTGTTGTCATGATTATTTAACTATTCCAGTTGTCATTTTGTGACGTTACATGTGTTGATGCACACAGTAGCGGTGAGTATTGTGGGGGTGGGGGGGGGGGAGGGTGACGATTAAGTGGCCACACCCCGATTACACGTGAATCTGAGTGGAAATGGGTAAGATCACTAAGGACACAGTCTGAGTTCAGGCATCCTTTAAACTTTCAATCTATATTTTTATATATGTAACCCTAAGTATAAAACATTACAGCAGAGGATATTTAGCAAAGAACCACAAGGGTGGAAACGTTTTAATTGTTCATTCCACAAAATGCCATAAAGAAAAGAGTAAATTCAATTAAATGAGCTGAGATCGCAAATAACATGCCAGTGTAATACAACGGTGAAATAATATTGGATGGTGCATTAGAGAAATTCACTGCACTGCTGATGAAGCGGATGGGAATCATTTAAAATGCGACACAACAGTAAAATTAACAGAATTCAACTGCTGAATTCGCCGCTTTTGGGTCCATCTTTGTTCTTAGTTATTTCTATAGGACGCAAACAGGCTACATAAGCAATTGAGTCAATCGAATCATGCTTAATCTTCTGACGTTCTCTAGACGTAATTGGTCAGAACCCCCGTCTATAAAGTTTTTTTTTACTCACCTATTTTTCGAGGGCATTCTGCATAGTTTTAGTTAATTAATAAAATAAAAGGTCGTGGTCAATATGTTTTATCGCTTGAAGGGGTTGAACCAACTTTTTTTTTCTCCTAAGAAAGCAGTTGTATCTTCTGTTGGTACTACTATGAAGTCTATCAGATGACCAACCATTTTCTACGCATTTCATGTATTTTATAATGTTATAAACATATTTTTATGTCAGGTTGACTTGGGTCGGTATAGAAGGTTCTTTTTTTTTTTTTTTAGAAATTACTATATTGCTAATATATCGTTATAATTATATGGATTATTTATATTTTTTGTTCTGCTCTACATTCTCTGTTGTGGAATTGGATATACTTGTAAAAATGAGGTGTGACTACGGAAACATTTAAAATACGGAACACATTTGTTAGGGATAATGCATTGTTTACATATACACTCGCTTATGTCCAACCCTGAACCGTTTTCTGAGAACAAGGCATGCTGGAAGGAATCGTACATCGATTTAATTTTGTATATTTGTGTAATACTACGAATAAAATATGCAGTATTGTGAGTTACATTTGTAATCTGTATATTTTGTTCACATTTTGCTCACAATCAGTATTCTTCTTATTTTTTTACTTGCAAAATATAGGACACAGTTATACCTATTGCATAGTACTACTTGGTGAGAGTGTACAAACACACACACACACACACACACACACACAAATACCCAGTACAACCTTCATTTGCAACAAAAGGACGAAAGTTGTCATTTCGCCAAACTTTCTTTCGCAATTCGCAAATTTTTATTCTCATAATTATAGATGGATGGCATACTTTTAAAATAACAAAGTTATGGTTTGAAAACCATATTGCTGGTGTTGAACACTTTAATGGGAAAACGTATGACAGTATTGCTGCATCGTTGCAGGCTGTTCACACGTCCAAGCGAATGACTTACAGTCACTCTAAAGAAAACCGTCCGAAAACTTTAATAGTCTCGATAAAACTCAGCGACGTCTCACCCTTTCGCAATAAGCACAACTTCCTGTTTGCAACGATTCGGGAAAATGGTCGTTGTGTCAGGGAAAAAGAACTAATTATTTTAGTAGTCTTAACTGTGCGTAAAGATCATCTTCAAAAATGCAAATCCGTTTTGTATAAAGTATTGTTTCAAAGTGATACATCTTGAATGAAATACCTAATAATAAGAATGACTACACTGTAAAAGTAGCCTAACGAAAAAAGTACTCTATCAAAATTAATTCTGAATGACAAAAATAAAAAAACACTTCTTACGACTTTTGATCACAGTATGATCACTATTGTACAATCAAGTAGTATTACTCTACAGTATGGACTATACTGTGCTATAGTACAATACAAACAATCTACAACATCGAATATTGCCCAACTTTTTAATATAACGGATACAATATTTTGGATACTGCAGTATTAAGTAGTATTATTATCTAATATAAAATAGATTGGCATTCTCCCAAATATGACCCTCTGGAATGTTACTTAGGTTAAAGTTCCTTTGATACATCAGAAATGTGAATTTTGAGAAGTGATTCCAAGTTTGGAACGCACGAAGTAAGATGCATCAAATCAAACGGTAAAACATACATTTCTGAGTTCCTCTTTGTACTGCTCGAGCAAAACCGACAGGAGTCTTTAATGGTACAAAGTCTCTAATGATTTTTCCCTACGTGAGGTATTAATGTCAGTATTGACGCAAGCACTTTGAAAATAATACATTTTAGAATAACATTACAGCAGGAGGCCGTGAACGGAAAGCCAACAACGCCGACATATTCTCTAAGATTCCATTACAGTGGCCGAAAGCCACAGGTATCGCAGTGATTAATTATTCATGGTCATTACTTTCTCCGTTTAACTTTTCTTTCTCCATAATCTTCTGAATTGTTTCCACTGATGAAAGATGTTTATCCATTAATGTTCTCCATGCAGTCCAGCCATTAATTAATTAATCCAAAACTCAGATGACATTTCATTTGATTCTATTCCTTCGAAAGGAAAAAGGAAATCGACTCACCCCTCCCGGTTCGCTTGCTCACATTACAGTCCCCCTCTGATAAAAGTACAGTCTTAAAACAAACTCTCGGCAATCATACAAACTTTTGGTCTCAACAGCGAAGAGAGTGTAGCTTTTATGGGGAAACCCTTTTCAGCCTTTCTTTTCTCGCATTTTGAACTTTTGAAGGTTATTCATTCCAAACGCCTGAAGCGGGATCGCGAGTGGCTCAGGGGGAGCACGTGGTGTCATTAAAGTGAGTTTTATGGTTTGGGAGAGCTGACAAACCCTCAATATATTTACATCATATATAACCGTAACTGTCCGGAGTCGCAGCTGCTGGCTCCCCTCATCTGGGGGAGAAAGGGCACGAGCCGTTTAGTGGGGATTACAGCGCGTCAGACGCCGAAGCCTGGTCGATTCGGCTCACTTAAATGGATCCCAAATGATCGCAGTAAGTTCATAATCTTGTTTCTCCTGCTTCTAATGAAATGGATACCGGCCTCTATAACACCCTGGGGTAAAATTATCGTTGGAATTAAACGTAATCTCCTTGAGAAAGCGCTTTTTTTGTTCAAGCTTGTGAGTTGTACGCCGTATAAAATGCTTATGAAAATACTTGCAACATCTCACTTAAAAAATATCGTTTAGTTTTCTCTTTGCTTTTTAATAGTGGTAATTAGCACGTATTTAGTAGAAGATCCGGCGGTTATACTGTATACGTTAAGTATAAGGCCTCTAGAAAAAAAGGAAATAAACATTTTCTATGTTAGGCCTATTTAGTTTGCATGGATATTTAAAAAAAAAAATCCTAGTCATAATCTTAAATCGCACAAAGTTTTGTGCAACTTGAATTTGTTTAGTAACCTTCAAATGAATTACCATTATTTAGCTGTCATGCAAAGCGAATTGTGTTGAGCTTTTGCGTCGTAGACGTGGATTCGTTGTTGACTTTCTCTTTAAATACCTTGTCAGAGGCAGTTCGCTGGCTGTTTTGACTTGGGCAACCGAAGCCCATATATCCGGAAGGAAATATAGTGTCCACTAATTTTGTTTTTGTTTTAATTTCTTTTCAGATGATTGAAATGTGTTGCGTCTAGAAGTGTAAACTGCATTCTGTTTGCATGTATTATACTTTGATGCTTAAATGTTTACAATTTAATGTTTGATGTACGTAGACATTTTGTTGTAAATAAAACATAAAATGTATATTCCTAGCGCTTGGAAAATTTTCTGCATCAAGGCGACTAAATCGGAAGAGCTGATATCTTCATCATCGTCGTCATCAGTGTTGTTGCTTTTGTTGTTAGATGTCGGAGCTGTTAAGTTGCTGAGAATGTCATATATGAGCCTGAGTTCAGTGGTTAAGCGGTGAGAGCTCGTGCCTTTACAGCATAGGCAGTATCGGAAATCGCCCAAAACTAGTGGTGCCAAGTCAGTTGGCGGGCAGAGGAACCAGGAAGAGAAACACCTGAAATTCATTGCATGTGGTTTGTTTGCTGGTTGTGTTCCTTAAACTCGTGTGACCCTGACTCTTTAAGTACAACTAACATCAGAATCATATTTATCAGTTTACTTTGTGGTACCGGAATAAATCATAATATCCATCCATCTTTCCATTCATCCATATATTCATCTTCCTAACATTATTTTAATACAGGATTTTACTAATATAATGATAGCTTTTTTTTTTTTTTTTTGCTAAATGAATTATGCAGTGAATCTTCTATAACAGTGACTCTATGTATGAAATGTATCGTAATGCCTCTGGAAATAGTCGTAATACTGCATCCTATAAGGGTGACTGTGCTTATAGTCTTGGCAATTCTGCATTCTGTAAGGGTGACTGTGTGGATACAGTCATGGTCATATTGTGTTTTATGGAAGTACTGTGTTCTGTACGGAGTGACGCTGTGGATAGAGTAATGGATACTTCTGTGGATAGTCATGTTAATATTGTGTTTTCTAAGGTTGATTTTGTGGATAGAGTGTAGGGTAGTCCTGGGTCCTCTAAGGAAGACTCTGTGGAAAGAGTCGTGGATAATACTGCATTCTGTAATGGTGACTGTGTGGAGAGAATCGTGGTCATACTGTATTCTATGGCAGTACTGTGTTCCGTGAGGGTGACACTGAGGATGACGTCGTGGGTAATCCTGCATTCTATAAGGGCAATTTTGCGGGCAGAGTTGGGAGTAATACTGGGCCCTCTGAGGATGACACTGCGGAAGAAGTTTTTGGCAATACGGTATTTTAAAAGGTTGGCTCTATGTTGTGCATAGTACTGTTTTAGAAGGGTGACTCTGTGGATAGAGTCTTGGTAATACTGCATTCTATAAGGGTGACTCTGTGAATACGGTCGTGGTCATACTGTGTTCTATAAGGGGCAACACTGGATAAAATTGTGGGTAATCATAAATTCTATAAAGTCGACTGTGCATGTAGTTGGAGCAATGCTGTATTCTGTAAGGGTGACTGTGGATAGAGTGTAGGGTATAACTCAGTTCTATAAAGAGGCTGTGTTGATAGAGTCATGGATAATACTGCATACGATAAGGGTGACTCGGTGAATACAGTCATGGTCATACTGTGTTCGATGGTAGTACTGTGTTCTGTAATGGGCAACACTGTGGATAAAGTTGTGGATAATCCTGCATTGTATAAGGGCAATTCTGTGGATATAGCCATGGGTAATTCTGCATACTATAAGGGACTCTGTGGATTGGTTCTTGGTAATACTCGGCTCAAAAAGAGTGACTTTTTGGAGAAAGTCGTGCATAGTGCTGTGTTTTATAAGGGTGACTCTATAAAATGTTTGTGAGCCTGGATCATGCCCTTCTGTCTGTGTTAGTTTCCATTTTCCTGCATTTCTGCTTTCACTTTTGTTTATAAATGCGTGCTTGACACACTCCTAATGTATTTACCACATGTGCATCCGTGTTTTGCATTATAATATTTGGTCATGCAAAGTCTTTCTGCCTTCATGAGATTTCTCATAATCTCTGATTCTAGACAGCTACTAGTTTGACTGGCTTTTTCTGGAACAAAGGGCTGGTTGACCATCTTGCCAGTGACTTACCGTCTTTTTTATGGAGCAGAGACGCACTCAGCCCCGAATGCTTGTTTGATGATGATTTAATTTGCAGTGGTGTTCATTTGGCTAAATCTGAAGGCTCAGTAGTCTCACCCCACTTTGATTTTGTGTTTTCAGCATTCCCAGCAAGGCTCTACTCTGAGCCTCATGTACGTGATGACAGTAGATGCACTTCTTGGGGTTAATCTGGTCTTCTCAGGACACTTGTTGTGAACTCTGTTATTCACCTTTGCTCTAAAATATATTTTTTGTTTCCAACTCCTGACTGCATGTTAATTCTTCATGATTAAGAATCTCATTGTTCTTCTGAACCAGCTTCAATGCTAAGTACCTTCTTTGGAGTTTGGTGACAGCAATAGGTAGTAGATCGTTTTGTAGTCAAGGTCTGACATTGTAAATCTTCCATGAGAGTCCAGGCACCTACAAACACCCATAAAGCTGCTTCATCACCACCACAGTATTGCATCAGGAAAGTACCTGTATAGGACCTCAATCTAGTTAATTCGGTTACATTTGTGCTTAAATGCAATTTGCATTCTTCCCTGAATATTCAGTGTCTGAATCACAATGCAGTTGTGCATCATCCGGAATCTTTTGTTTAACTTACTGTAATCACTAAAACAGTTGTTCAGCCGTCTGTGTGTTTGACATAATGCCTGGTTTATTTGGCATTGAAATAGACGAGCTACACTTGACAAAGTTGCATTGAAGCTTGCAAAGGTAGCCAGCTTATCAAGTCTCTCGCAGCTTTCATTTGTTGGTCTTAAATGCGATCGTGTCGTGTGTGCATTACTATCATATGCATCCTAACCAAAGTATGTAGAGAATTTTAACATTCTTATTTGTATTGCAGATCTGCAGAAAATAAAATTGGCCATTGTGCAAGAAATACATATTTTTGTAATCTTCATGTCAGGTGCCATGAGTGCAGGTTAGTATACCATGTTCCATTTTAGAATTTAAAATAGTTCTCAATATATATCTGCCAGGTTTCTGATTCCCAGTTTCTGCCACTTTGAGGTGAGGAGTTCTGATCTAAGTGGAAGCACTGGTACATGGAGAATCACAGGAAGGCAGCTACATGGGCACAAAAGGCTCCTTTTAAACCATTCATTTTGGATGATTACCCTGTAAAATATCAGTCTAGAATTGCGTATACTTTATAATACTGCAATAGAACTCTACAAACAATTGTTTTTATAGCGTTTATGGTTCCTTATAATAGCAAGGCTTTATCCTCCATTTGCACAGGTACTCTGGAATGAGGTGAGAGTGAAGCTTTGGGTGTGAGTACAGGGTCAGCCATTTATCCCACACAGCTGGACCATTTTTCAGGAGGTTAAGGGCTTTGCTCAAGGCCCCATGGGTGATATAACTATCCTCGTGTGGAGGGGATTTGAACCAATGACCTTCCAGTCGCAAGCACAGAAGCCTGCTGACCTACACATTACCACCATGGCCTCTGTGGTCTTCTTGTTTACCTGTGCAAAGCAAACATGCCACAGATTAATGCTATTGGTAACAGAATAACACTGCAGGATTTTTTTATGTAGACCACAGAGGAATGTGGTGTTAAACTTTTTATATGCAACAAGGAGTAGTGCTGTGGGAAACTTTTATGCACTCTATACACACCACAGAGTAAAATCATGGAAGATTTTTTATACACATCGTGGAGTAACTCCATGGGAGAGGAGTAACACCACGGGCGACTTTTTATACACATCACAGAGTATCACCACTGGAGACTTTTTATACACATCACAGAGTATCACCACTGGAGACTTTTTATACACGTCACAGAGTAACACCACTGGAGACCTTTTAATATACGTTGCAAACTAACACCATTGGAGAGGAGTAACACCACGGGAGACTTTTCATACACGTCATGGAATAACATCATGGGAGACTTTTCATGCACACCGTGGAGTAACACCACTGGAGACTTTTCATACATGTCGTGGAGTAACACCACTGGAGACTTTTTATATACGTCACGGAGTAACACCACTGGAGACTTTTCCTACACGTCACGGAGTAACATCATGGGTGGCTTTTCATACACGCCGTGGAGTAACATCACGGGAGACTTTTCATACACGCCGTGGAGTAACATCACGGGAGACTTTTTATACACGTCACGGAGTAACACCACTGGAGACTTTTCATACACGTCATGGAGTAACACCACTGGAGACTTTTTATATACGTCGCAAAGTAACACCATGGGAGAGGAGTAACACCACTGGAGACTTTTCATACACGTCGCGGAGTAACACCACTGGAGACTTTTTATATACGTCGCAAAGTAACACCAGTGGAGAGGAGTAACACCATTGGAGACTTTTTATACACGTCGCGGAGTAACACCATTGGAGACTTTTTATACACGTCGCGGAGTAACACCACGGGAGACTTTTCATACACGTCACGGAGTAACATCATGGGAGGCTTTTCATACACGTCGCAGAGTAACACCATTGGAGACTTTTTATACACGTCGCAGAGTAACATCACAGGAGACTTTTTATACACGTCATGGAGTAACACCACTGGAGACTTTTTATATACGTCGCAAAGTAACACCATGGGAGAGGAGTAACACC
>JAODJX010000040.1:923686-945731 GCA_026776945.1 Isichthys henryi | reverse complement strand
TTATATACGTCGCAAAGTAACACCATTGGAGAGGAGTAACACCACGGGAGACTTTTCATACACGTCGCGGAGTAACATCATGGGAGGCTTTTCATACATGTCGCAGAGTAACATCACAGGAGACTTTTTATATACGTCGCAAAATAACACCATTGGAGAGGAGTAACAGCACTGGAGAGTTTTCATACACGTCGCGGAGTAACACCACGGGAGACTTTTCATACACGTCGCGGAGTAGCACCATGGGAGCCTTTTTATACACGTCATGGAGTAACACCACGGGAGACTCTTCATACACGTTGCGGAGTAACACCACTGGAGACTTTTCATACACGTCGAGGAGTAACACCACTGGAGACTTCATACACGTCGCGGAGTAACACCACTGGATATTTTTCATACACGTTGTGGAGTAACACCACTGGATACTTTTCATACACGTCGTGGAGTAACACCACTGGATATTTTTCACACAAGTCGTGGAGTGACAGCACTGGATACTTTTCATACACATCGTGGAGTAACAGCTCGGGAGACTTTCTGTGCTCATTATGAGGTAATGAGGTTGCAGGAGACTTTTTAAACACACGGTGGAGTAGACATTTTATACGCAACATCGAGCAATGCTGTGGGAGAATTTTTACACACGCCATAGAGTAACACCATGGGAGACTTTTTAAAAACACTGCGCAGTAATGCTTTGAGCAATTTTTATACCTCACAGAGTAATGCTTTTTAAAACAAATTTATTAGAGCTGTTCAAATTACTCTCTTAATTACTAATAAATGGCTATGAACCACTTTTCATTCTATGAACATTAAACAGTGAATTTAGTAAATAAAAACATCAGCGACTCTGAGCAACTGAAGAGTTTGATATTTAAATTGCAAATAAAGGAACAAAGCTGACAAAATTGTTAATCAGTTTGCAGATTCAGTTTGACTTGGTCCTTTCCATGTTCTTCAGAACTCCTTACTTCCTTTAGCAAACCATCAGCTGTAGCGTGACGGATTAAGTGTTGTCTCGTCTGCTGCATCTTTGAATGAGGTTATGAAATCCATAACCAGAAGCATTTAAAAGATGGTATGTATTAAAATAAAATACCATTAATGGATTGCATAGCATGGACTCAAAGAAGCTGCAGTTTTAAAAACAGTACAGCTCCAAATACACATATGTCTTGTACAGTAGGTGATGAAGTCATGTAGAAATTTTATAGCTCGTCAATCTCATCCTCCTCTTGTACTTATCCGGACCTCTGAGGCTCTTTGTGTTTTATTTGTAGACCACAAATAAGTCCCAAACTGCCCACAATGGTAATTTAAATGCCATATTATCGTTCTTCTTGACAGTGCCGTTCCTTTGGGATATCGTTATAGTGTCTGCGGGTTAAGCCACTGTGCCTGTAACCGGATGGTTGTGGGTTTGAATCCTAGCTTCGCTCTATACTGTATATGTGCCAATGTGCCTTAAAGGAGAATGAGATGAGATATGTGAAAGTACCTGTATGTATGCAAATTAAAGTATTGTTTAATTTTCATTTTACACAGAGACTCTTTCCTAGGGTGTGTGGAGGACAGCTGAAATAATGTGATTATTACCTGTTTCCTGAGAAGGTCATTCTTGAGTGCAGGTCTTTTCAGTAATAAAGGTGATGGAGTGTTTAAATGCAGGTTATGATGGAGGTGACCGTACTACTGATAAACAGATAATGGGGTTCAGCGTTCATCTTTGAATCTTTCTAAAAATGCATTTCAGACGGCAGCAAGGCTGGCGAGCACTGGGTGGATGGCATTGCAGACTGGGCAGTGCGCACAAGCCTGTGATGAGGGAACTCGCTCCCATGACAACAGAGCAAATGTGTGAGGATTTCGAGTGACAATGTGCTGCCATGGAAGTGAGGGATGGTCACGGTCACTGGTCCAGTCTGTCCCCTGCTAGCTCCTTTAAACGATGAACAGAACAGTTAACATTTTACAAACCACTAGTTGTTTGGTGTCTCACCATTCTGTCTTAGGCAGTGTGTAGCTCAGCGGGTCAGGATGCTGTGCTGGTCATAAAGAGGTTATAGGTTCAAATCCCAAGGCTGGTTGGGATTTTACTGGTTGGACCCTTGAGCAACACCATCTGCTAATTAAATAAAATACCATGTATTCTCACACACTCAATCACTGTTTTACCTGGGCCCTCAATCACTACCTGCCTTAACTTCAGAAACATTTAATATTTTCAGTTATATAGTGCTGAACATCATGTCACACCTGCAGTAAATTCACTATATTCATCATCAAGATGTAACGAGTAGTTTGGTTGTAGTCAATGGAAGGTTCTGATTCACATCCTTATTGGTGCAGGACAGTTTAAGGGTGACAGACATTGGAAGCAAGGAGAGGAATGGAAGTAATATATTCAGTCACAAGTTCTCTTACAGACATGTTGGTGACACATGATGCAGCTGGTAGTTTAACGAAATAGCAAAGAGCCTTAAAAAAAACTGTAAAAACAAACACTAAATTCAAATTGTTTGCACTCATTTTTGTCCTGAGAGGGAAAGTTTGCTTTTAAAGCTGTGGGGTCTTTTCTTTCTCTTTTTTGGAATGAATTCCTAAAAAACATCCAATAGGGGGTGCTGTTCCTCATCCTCCACCGTTTAAGTGTTCGAATCGGTGGCTGTTGATCTTATGAGCGTTCAAACTGCGCTATTTCATTCCCAATTAGCGGTAAAAAAAAAAAGTGTGAATCTTTGTGTTTATCCCAAATAAAAACATTTTTCCATTAAATAAGTACTGGTTGTGACAAAGTCCATAGCCAGAAATATTTTTTTCCATACTGCTTTTTATTAAGTGCGCTGTGATTTTAGTCAGCACACACAGACCAGCACACACAGACAGGTATAACCAGCACACACAGACAGGTATAACCAGCACACACAGAAAAGTTATACAGAGGTGCTCAGGGACATGCTCTGCAATATCACCTTTATGGGCATTTCAGCAGATATCCTTGGAAAACCCTAATGTTCATTATTTACATTTATTCGAAGCTTTTATCTAAATCAACACATAAGTTTGAGAAGACAGGGTCAGAGAGTAAAGGACCTTGATTCAGGGCCCAGCAGCGACGTCCCTGGGATTCGAACTTGCAGCCATCCAATGAGAGGCAGGATGTCCTAAGCTGCAGCGCCCCAGGGTGCCCCCATAACACCACAGCAAGCTGTGCAGACGCAGGTCAGGAATGCAGCCTCTGTCTTCGTGATGGCATCAGATGAAAGTTTCTGTAGACACTCTCCCCAGACTTTTAACAGGACAAATATCGCTGATATTTTTAAAAGCATTGAACTCACTGTAAATATGCCTGGGAGTCCATTACGCATTCAAAGCATTGTAAGGTTATCAGTTTAGACATTCTACTTATATAGAATGTGATCTATAAATGTAATTCTTCATTTAAAAACAAGTCCGTGTAACCTCAAGTGCGCATAATCCTAAAAAAGTCAATATACACTAATTGCAGTATCTCCTCTGACTGTGACAGTTCAGGGAAACGATGTTGTCACACATCAGCTGCAATGATAGAATGTTTTCCTGAAAAATGAGCATGATGTTCGTCAAATAACACGTAAGACAGAATGAAATCATCCTAGATATACGCGATTCTATAATACTCTAGGAGACCAATAGCCATGCACGTGATTCTGTAATTATGTTGGAGGATTCCTACGTAACATTATGAACTGTTAAAAGTTTATAAGCTTGCTATTAAATATGACTGTAAAAATATATTATTTTTAATCCATGCCTTCCCACCGCAATATCACTGCCTCAGGTTATCCCTTCTGTAATAAAAATGTGAAAATGAAGTATTTTGAAACGCAATTAACGGGATTTTCCTCGTGCATAAATATCCGATTCCCAGAAGAAATGCAAATATCCCGGACCGGACAGTGCAGGGCCTCAAACAGGTGGTATCTGTTCGATCTAATCGACTTTTCTGTTGCACATGTTTAAGTTAATTAACTTGGTTCTTTTTTTTCTATTAACAGATGCAGAGCAGCAAGGCTGCTATCGGCACCGGTAAGATGAATCTGTTCCGTCTCCAGTCCCTCCTTCCTCACTGTCTCGCGTAGTTTACTGAAGCTTGTCGTCATCAAACTACGTTATAATCAAAACACAGACATAAACATACACCAAATGCAAATTTTATTATTAGGTTATTAAATTTATTAGGACTTAAAATTCATTTTCAAACTGTACTCATGATTCACGAAATGACTCAAGGCCTGTGCTAAGGTTGTTTTTCAAGTTTTTAAGAATGAAACCGGGGGAGTCAATGAAAACAGGGATATATATTTCATGGTTTTATAGTGAGTGTATTGTACTTTGATGTCATTTGCTACAAATTTACCTCTGGGATGTATACAGTTTTATTTTCTCTTAAATGGCCGCAGCTTATCAATGAAGCGAATAGGCCGGCTATGGGTTCTGGGTTGGAATCACATTCTACACGTTACTATGCTACTTCTTGTTGCCAATTCGTTTAATAGCTAAGTCACAGCAGCTTGTCATGCTGCAGCTGGCGTGCTGGCCTTTGCTATCGAACAAAGAGGAGCCATGGAAATTACTGGAAGAGGAAGTCGAGCAGTCATATGAGGCTGCACTGATCTCATTCGGCGGCCAAACCTGCCGTCCTGCACTATAAAGTCACATAACGTGGGTTTACAGGGAGCGTAACCTCGCCTATTATTAAAGGCATTTGCATAGACCCGGTTTATCTCAGGACCTGGATTGTTTGATTTGTGTTATTTCCCCTTTAATTTTATCAATGTATCATGTTGGCTATGATTTGTTACGAGATTATGAATTAGTTTAATCGTTATGTAATTCTACTAAATGCAAATAAACTATGTAGATGTTCGACGTGTTTGTTCAACTCAGAGTTTGAAACTTTCCGTGGTGCGATTGACTTTCCCTTCTCACCAGTGCCGCTGTTTGCAGCAGTCAGTGTGTAGGTTAAGCATTATTTTTTCCTGGTATTTTTAAAGACATAGCTGAGCTAAAATATCCCCACCATTTCGCTGCCAAACACCTGCAGGAAACCCTGTAGAAAGTGTGTCCTGCCTTAGAGCAGCGCTGGAGAATCACACAGGTTGGTATCACTTCGCCGAAGTAAAACTTACAAAGAAACGACCTTATAGCTAACAAGCTACATTAAACTTGGAGCTGTGAGTGGTGTTTAGCCTTTAACTACAGGCGAAAAATACTCAGGAAGCGTGTGAACAGCATCTAGGTAAAGGTGCAGTGGAGCCTCTGGTGTTGATTGATCGACAGGTAGATGTTAGGGAGATGGCAACACAGAGAATCGTGCTATAAAAATATAATGTGTCACAGGTTAACAATTTATGGGTGAATATGAGAAAATGCCTGTCATTCATTACAATATGTGCAATTCGATTTTTTTTCGGTGCCTCACTGTAACGAACAAACTAAACAAAATATTGATTAAACATTGATTAAAAATATGCATTAGCGTAAACGAGAGCTGGCTCCTTCGCTATTAAGCTAAAGGAAATGATTCGTCGCTGTTTAGTGGAAGAATCCCATCTGCTGAAAATCAAATCATGAACACGCACACACACATATAAGCAAATAAGTCATTTTCAGTTTTTAGTAAGATGGATAAGTTTTTATTTTATTTTATTTTCTGGAGTCGATGGTGCGCCCCGTGATCCAATTTACAATTAAATGCATTCCGCTATTTAAACGGCGTGCACCGATTCACGGCTAATGCTAACCTCTGCCGAGAAATGTTGACGTTTACTTAAATTTCAACACTGAAACTGGAAAACATTCGTTTCTAAATTCATCTGCAAGCGAGGCAGTATATCAAATTCTTTACACTTATTGCGCTTATTACTGTAAAATGCTACGTGGTTAATATGCAAGAACATTTTAATTAGGTAAACATGCTTGAAACGCCCAAACAAACATAAATAAATATAAAATATGTATACTGTCAGAACGGAGATCCATTATTTCAAGAATGAACATGAATGAGGGTTTCGTGGACCTACAGCTTACAGTGTTACCCGAAAAAGCAGGAGCCGGTATAAACTTAATGAAAAGACAAGGGCGAATCCCAGCTGGCGTGTCCAGCAGCATAAGGACAAGAATCAGAAACGCAATATAACCTTTTCATTTTGTTCAACTTCATCTTCGCGTTTGGCATCTTTAATGTATTAGTTTCTTTTATGTCCAAGGGCATTTGCATGCCTGTTAAATAGTAAACATTTAAGGAGGGAATGGCGTCCTCTTTAGTTTTAACACTAGCACAATTCGCTTGATATGTACGGAATGAAAATTTTTATATATAAAACGAAAGTACATGTAGAAATTACTTGAAAGACGTGTACGAGAGAAACATTTGACGGGCTATAATGTTAGTGTTTATCTATCTATCTATCTATCTATCTATCTATCTATCTATCTATCTATCTATCTATCTATCTGTCTCTCTGTCTGTCTGTCTGTCTGTCTGTCTGTCAATTTATTTGCTATAGATGGTACTTCAGCTGTTACTCGGTTTTGTTTAAATGTCATGAAATCAAACTTTGCGAGTTTTGGCAATCGAAATTCTAATCTGAGAGGAATCCTTCCAACGCATATCCGCTGGAAATTGTTCTGCAGTTCGGGATGTGCTGATTTCGTTTCCAGAAGTCATACAGGCCGTGAAGGGCGGAAAAGGAAATAGGCTGTGTTTGTGTGTCGGTGTCTCTGTCTGTGTGTGTGTGCGTGTGAGAGAGAGAGAGAGAGAGAGAGAGAGAGAGAGAAAGAGTGTGTACGTATGTATATATGTGTGTGTGAACGCATGCAATACAGACGATACAAAAAGCTTTACAATTTTTCTAACATACAAATGAAACATTAAATTAGTTCGCCTCGGGGCTTCATTTTTCTATTTCTACATTATAACTAGTTATTGAACTAGGTGCAAGATCTAAAAGCCATTTGTGTGGAGACAGATTTCATTGGTGTTCCCTCATCAATAACTCCTTGGCAGTGAACTATTGGAACAAGTCAAACGCGGGAGGTGAAACGGGGGTCAGGCCGTCTAAGTATTATTAAAATGCGTCCAGGACGCTGGTGGGTTTGGCTGGGGGTGGGGGCTTCCTGGGTCGTGTTCAGACTGGTAAAGGTGCACAGAAGTCAAAATTGCATCTTCAAATTTGCAAATGCGCACTTGATATTCGAGTTAACGTTTTGTCCGGCGCTGTGGTCTCTACTCCATTAAGATTACATTACCGCCTGTGTTGATAGGAAACACGGTTATTTACCTTCTTTTTGAATCACTCTTACAATTATTATTCCAAATGATTTTTGTCAGTCTTTGAGTTGATAAACAAATGTATAATGTTACTAACAAAAGGTTAGTTCGTCATTTTACGGCAGTTTCTGGTAGCACTGGATAAATGCGTTTTACAAAGTTGAGTTTACATATCGATTATAATATAAAATCCGTTGTTTGTGCCCTTTAACGTTATTTTGTGCAGGAGCCAGATTGATAATTCTGGCGGGAGAACCGGTAGGTTACCGAGCGGTCAGTATGGTAATGGCGAGCACAATAAAACCCCTGGGAACAATAGAAACTTATTTTTCATCTCCTCTGTCACGCGACCGCTTTGTGTATACCGCGTTCGTGGCTGAATATTTATACTGTGGGGGCCACACCAAAGATTGGAATTACATAGAATTTGAAAGTGAAAGAGCTAGCTTTGTATCATACACGGTCACACAAATTGTTTGTGCGTGTGTGTGTGTGAGAGAGAGAGAGTGTGTGTGTGTGTGTGTATGTGTGTGTGCACGCGCGCTAGTGTGTGTGAACGCGCGTGCGCATGTGTCCTAATCTCACCTCAACCAGGCATGTCAATTCTCCAGTATCGATAAGGCAGCTATCCTAAACGAAAGCAGAAAGGGAGAGGTTAGAATGATGCTGTCCTGAAATGATGGGTCTTTCTCTGAAATGTAATTTATACGAACATTGTGCGTAAAGAAAAAGACTACGGCAGACTTCGCTTTCTCGTATCTGTTTATTTTTTTGATTATAAGTTAAGTTTTCTTGAAGATAGATTCACTCTTATGTTACTTTTGACTTATAATAATTTGTATTTTATAAATATTAGAAAATACACTGTCTCCCGTATGCTAACGCAGTTACTCTTCTTTGTTTGGAATAGCGCGCGATTCTAAACGTGTTCTTAGTATATTTTACAAATCCATGGCCCTCGGAATATTACAATGAAATGAATATTCATTTCGTACATAGTTCGTACAAATAACCAATAAGTCTGACAAATCATATTTCAGTTAGCATTGATGTGCCTTTTAGATTAAACAAAAAGGCTGCCGCCATGTCTAATAACCTAATTTACAAATGTATCTGATAACAATTAGTCTCAAATAATTAATTGTGCTTAAATAATATATGCGGAACACCTCACTGAAGCTTTGTTGGACATTTTCTTGGACGCTTATTCCATATGATAGCCTTCTCATCAAATATTTCATGAATAGCAGTTTTTGTTTATTTGTAGTGTGCGCGTTTGTTACTAGTCGTCTATGTATACCCTGTAGAACCGAATTTGTGTGAACAATTGTTAATCGCAAATGAGCCTCTACAGGAATATATAGGCGATTCAAAAGCAATTCTCGATTCTTCATTCATCTTAAATTTCTTCTTAGACTTATGCATGCTTCCCGTTTGTCATTAAATGCGTACGAAACGTAAGGAGGCGTTCATCGACATGCTTATGTATGTGTGCTCAGTATTAACAAATCTGAAGATTAAACAATGAAATATCAAAGAAACAAAAGTAGACCACTAAAGGCAGACAGACTGATTATCTTACTCATGCTAACATGGTGATGAGCATGACTTCGTGCAACCAGTAAATCATGTGAAGGCCAAAGATCATTTTATAGTGATTGATTTACTGCATTTTACGGCGTAATAAAATGCGAAAATGTTCACACGATGACTGGAATTGTCAAAACGCATGACTCTAATAAACAAACCATAAACCGCTAAATGCATGTGGCGTTTTAGCGTCATGAGTAATGAAATAAAATATGACGCGATGATAGCGATTATTTAAATCATTGCTACTGGTCCTCCCCCGTTCTCCGCTCGCTGGTTGTCGTACTTGCGCTCGAAGTTGCAAAGTTTAAAGGGAACAATGGTCTCGCCATTGCTTTGTAGACCCTGTAAAAGTAAACGTGGCTAATGAGACAAAACAAAACAACATCAACAACTTGAATGAATATTCAGCAAAATTCGAGACAATTCATTTAATGTAGGCTACGGCAGTTTTATATGAATCGCATTTACACTTAAGGACATTTAAAAGGCCAGTGGACGCATAAACGAAGGTGGCCACTTTTATTTGGACGCTTCACTCCGTCTATAAATGCCTGTTTGTGTATGTGCACGGGTAATCGTTGCAAACGATAAACGTCTGGATCTTGTAACTAATAGGTGTGTCTTTCTTTTATTCTTATTGATTGATGTACACATCTCCGGAATTACACACAATTTCAGCTGTCAAAAAACGGGATGTGGTTAGATTCATTACATGGATTATTTTAATAAATAATTCTTGTTGGAGATGTAGGGATGCCGGCATACACATAGAGAATGACGCACCTTAACTTGTCTGATATGCATGTTATGCTGCAGAAAATCCCTAATCGAACGTGCATTGCAATTAATCTGAATACTAAACCGGAAGATGCTTGTTTCTGTTTCAATACTTAATTAACTTACTTTCCTTTCTTCTACGTTATGCTTTATTGCTCTGATTACCGTTACCTGTCCAATGCGTCCACTCTGAGTGATCTGCCTGTCCAGCTTAGCATAGTTAACTAGAAGTACATTTACCCCATTATAGTGAACCAATTTATGAATCATCATGTTAACCCAATTATTGAAGTGTCTGTGCCCCACTTTCACAGGACACGCGCAGGCCCATACACCGCCAATTAGGCGCACGATGGCGAAAGGAGTGGGCGCACTTGGACAGAGCATCGGTTCCTTATCCGGGGACTGCCTCTCCCTCTGCTATTGGGCGGCTCAATCACGTGGTAAAAGTAACTTTACAGGGTCGCTCGCTAGTAGGAGGGCTTTATGGAGCAGAAAAACGACAAAGCTAGAAAAATTATTTTCCACTCCAGAAATTAATGATCATGAGCTCGTATTTGATGGACTCTAACTACATCGATCCGAAATTTCCTCCATGCGAGGAATATTCGCAAAACAGCTACATTCCAGATCACAGCCCCGAATACTACAACCGCACGAGGGACACTGGTTACCAGCATCACCATCAGGAGTTGTATCCTCCGCGAGGGAGCTACCAGGAGCGCCAGTATAACTGTCCAAATATCCCCGAGCCTGACACTCAACGAGGGCATGGGCTACCCCTTTCCGGGCACCTGCTTGTTGGGAAAGGACAAGCAGCGTCATGTGAACCCCCACCGTTACCCACGTCCCCCTCTACCCCAGCGACTGCGTCCACCGCCTGCAGCCAAGCTACACCGGAGCATCCAAACAGCACAGCCTCTTCAAAGCAACCCGTAGTGTACCCTTGGATGAAGAAAATTCATGTCAGCACCGGTAGGAAACTTGTGTGTCTGTCTTCCTCTGTCTCGCGCTATCTTCTCCTCCTCCTTTCTCTCTCTCTTTATTTTGCCCACATCTCCTAACCAGCCCCTGCCACGATAGGAGAGAAGCCTTTGAAATGGCACAATTGAGGCGGATTTACGACTTGCGTTGGTAATTACACCCACCATAAATTTTATAGCAGAGCGCCACTCCGGGCAGCCGTATTGCCATGTGGCTTTTCCTGTTATGTATGTGTATGAGAGGGGAGAGAGGAAGAATGGACACGGAAAAAAATCCCGGATTTTTAATGTTGCATAAATAATTTAGAGCCTCTTTCAACATAAATGCCCCCATCCCCCATATGGAGCCATTAAACAAGTTCTCATGACGAATTTTAGGTGAATTTAACTAAATATACTAGGCGTAACATTACCCTTTCCCAATCACTTCCATTCGCATCTCAATTCATGCCGCTTTTGGTGTCCCCCTCCTTCCCTCCTTACTCCCTTTCTTCCTCTCTTTTTCTCTCTACCTCTCCTCTTTCCAGTGAACGCCAGTTACAATGGAGCGGAACCCAAGCGGTCTAGAACTGCTTATACACGCCAGCAGGTCTTAGAATTGGAGAAGGAATTCCACTATAATCGCTACCTAACTCGGCGAAGACGCATCGAGATTGCTCATTCATTGGTTCTCTCCGAACGGCAGATCAAAATTTGGTTTCAGAACCGCAGGATGAAGTGGAAAAAAGACCATAGGCTACCCAACACCAAAGTCAGATCCTCATCTTCCACAGGCGTACCCTCTGGGTCCAACACAACCACATCAGCCGGCGCTGTCGCGGCTGCTGCGGCTTCTAACACCGTGGCCGCGTCCGAGGAAATCCCCCGGGCGTCCGGAGCCGAACGTGTCGAGGATATTACAAGGTTATAAGACATAACTATTTCAAGAAGAGAGAGAATTGAGACTGATTATTTATAGAATATAATATATTTTGGTTCTTCGTTGTTTTCTTGTGCGTAAAAATCTGGGAAAAAAATAAACAAAAGGTCTTCCTTTAAGTCCACAGTTATATAAAATGCATGTTATATAGCATGGATTAATGCGAATTCCAGCGGATGGTTTTTACGCTACGCAGGTTTTAATTTATTCGAAACTGAAATACCAGAATGATTTTTAGAAAAAAAAATACATGTTTTGGATGAAGGTGAAAGAAGGACATTTTTAAGAAAATGTTGTTGTGGGTAACTCGGTCGTCCCCGTGTCTAGGTTATTAAATGCACAATTGTAAAATTCATTTTACAAACAAGACTGGAGTGACATTTGTTTTTTATGTGAAAACCAGAAAATACAAAGCTACTGACATTGAACGTAGTTGTTTATCTGAAAATATTGATAATGCTGTGAGGTTTTTTTTGGCGTATTGCGAAAATCAGACTAAACTCATTATTTAGTTTTGTGATGATAACGTTGTGACTTAGGCTGATTTAAGCAGATCGTTGTGAAATGCAATAAAGAAGTTTTAGTGTATTTGTGGTAATCATAGTGGTCAATAAAACAGTGGGTGTCAATTAGTTTCATATACGTGATTTTCATTTTATCTTTACTGGTTCAAATCTCTGTGTTTTATAATTGCATTTAACATAGGAGAATTGCCACCAGTCCACCTGAAATCCAGAGGCGTTGAATTTAATAAGTGATGAGGCGGGGGCAGCTTTATATGTAAAAAATTACTCTCTCTAATTGTTGCAATCTAGTGATTGTAGGAGATCCACTATCCAGTACCATATTCCATTTGTGCCTAAGATTAAAAAATACAGTCACAGTCCCACTTAAGGGATATATTAACATTTGTAGGATTTAAAAAAAACTGTACCGATTTATGTGCCAGAAGGGGTTGTGATCAGTTATTAAACCCGCCCCTAGATCTTGGGCCTATAGAAAACGTGACAGCGCTGGTTTATGTGGCATTCCGTGTAGAACTTCATTGAGTAATATTTGGAACGAATTACGTCTCTTTACTGAGTAAAGTTATAATCCTTTTTAGAACACTAGACCCACTATGGCTATACCTTTTAGGTCTTGACTGGAGTGGACGTCTTTCTCCTTACACGACGTATACCAAAAAGTCAATTCCGAAGTATGGAAGCTGTAGAAGCAAAATTTACGTATCGATGGGGTTTCTATTTTAGATTACTCGAACTACGCTGCTGTTAATATAAATACCTATTTTACCTTGCAAGTAACTGGCTTTCGCTGGCAATGCTTCGTGTGCATAATTATAATTCAAAGAGCTTTCCTCTCCTACACAACCTACATTCATAACCATCGCGTATCTAGAATGTGCCATTAATTATAGTTTACGTGCCTGGTAAAGAGGGGAGGCCTAGTTCAAGACCTTAAGCTTTAATTCTTTAGTGCAAGCTCCAGACATAGCAACAAAACTGAACGCGCTATCTAAAATAGATTTTAACCTCAATTCATACATGATTAATGCTGTGTGTTGTTAAGATCAAGAGTATTCACGCCACGGTGTAATTTGTTTTCGCGGCAGCGAGCGATACCACACCAAACAGGAATTGCAAAACATCACAGAGGAGTTGGTCTTTTTAGCCTTCTTACAATGATTAGGTCCGTTGCCATTCTGTGCCCCTGATTTTACATAAAATGTTATTACATTTCTACATTTAAATTGTTTCCATTAGTTAAAAGAACCACTATCGTCCTTTAATAACCAAAATGCAATGTTTATGTAATTATACATTGTTATACATATCCTGAAATGCCTATGAATGTATACGGCTAAATAAAACGAAAGATCGAGTTCTCTTATTTTTACCTGTAGGTGATTATAGAAAGTCTTATTTCTTATTCTAAAAATAATTCTTAAAAATTATATTTCCCTTAGCGATTGCGTGACGGTAGTGACTGGCGCCACACAAACGTATCGAGATTGTAGTCCAATAACTCTATACACAAACCTGGAGGTTATTATAAAGACTCACAGTGTAATGTTGTTAAACCTAATCCGCATACGACCGTTATTTTAACAAGGACAGTGGGATTTTGCACACCGGACAATCTTCACACTTTCATGGAGTAGAATATTTAAACCTCAGCCGATGGAGAAGTTCATCTTTTGAAAGTGGCGCCTGTAATGCGAGATGCTACGTCACAGTCATTTTATCCATAATAAGCGCATCCAAACATCGACTGGAGTCTTCCAAAGATGTAATCCCGCTCTCTCATATAAGCATAAAGCCTCCGAGAAAGTAAACAATGCCGAAATGTTTCAATGTAGGTGAATACCAGGCATAACACAATAATTACCTTAAATCTAAAATATATTAGCAATTTATTTCTAAAGTGAGGTTTTACTTGACTCGTCTTTTCTACAAATCCAGTTTCGATAACAGAATATTTTTTGTTTATTCAAAATATATTTCTGTATTTCGACTACCCAGCACTATGGATTTATTCGGCACACTAATAAACTGTACGGCTTTTAACTGTTGTTGGAATCGTGGATTCCAAAGACCAATCACGTACATTTGGCAGAAAATAAAACAAAGACGAACACTACGAAAAACCTCACAGTGCTTGATAAATTATAAATCTGTGTGACTTGAATGAAGATTACACAACGGCGTCCTAGGTGGGGCGCTGAAAAGCACAAAGGATTGAGGTATTTCGGACCATTAATCATTTTCGACCGGGACTGAAATTATTTGTGATCGCCTTTGTAAAATTCTGGTTTTGACATTTGTATATTTCTATCTACACATTTCCATGATTAAAATTATGAGATGAAATAAAGAATTGTTCGGGAAGTTGTTGTCCTTGAATTAACGTGCTGATAACGGCAAGCATCTGCCTGACTTGGACGTGACTTTCGGGGGCCGTTGAGCAGCAGCCCAGGCCGCCATCGCGTAGCCATTATGTAGCTGGACAGCGCAGAGAAATGGATGTGCACGCCAAAAATCAAGCGTCCCGCCATCTCTTTCTCGTCCCTGTCGCCTTCACGGCGCGAAGCTGAAAAGGTACTTTATTGAAGTTTGGGGGTAACGACGAGAAGGCCGAGTTCACGCAAGGGTCACATTTTCTATCCCATTAGGTTTATTTCAGCCGAGATGGCCGACCTTTCCAACCCCGTGACCTGGCAGATTCTCCCAACGTGTACCTTCTGTGAGAGCCCTCGCCGTTTTGCATGGGCCTCGCCAGTGTTCTTGGTGTGTTTTTTTCTAACCATATTAATGACCGGGGAAAGGAGGCACGGGAAAGTGTTGCTGTGGTGACCCGAGATAGAGAGGGAGAGAGAGACAGACGGAGGAGTAGAACATGGTGAACCCTCGGACACACCGCTTGAATCAATCCCATAGCCATTCTAGCGTATATACTATAATTTTGAAGGATTTACAACAGTGATGTGCAAACTGCCCTGTCCTCTTGTGACACATGTGAGTATATACGATGCATTCATGACTGTTTTAGAGGGAGGTGCAGGACGTCTTGTCATTCGTAATATATTTCATTCATAGTCAATTCTAGAGTTGGAAGATCCTATATATGTACATATGCTAAGTTACGTAAAAAAAGTTAACATTTGCATATTTGTCAAAAGTGGAGAACTCAGTGATAAATAAATCTGTCCATCATCATCATATCATCAGAGGCGCTAATATCCACCTTTTTTGTGTATCCCGCCGTATCCCGCGAACACAACATCCCGTCTTTTTAGATTTCGATTAGTTTTTATTACTCAGGCTTCTGCGTCGTAAAAACGTCACAATGCCCAATTTTGTGTCTTGGTAATATCTGGATATAAACTTTGGTTAAGAGTGACAGTTGGTTCTCAGATTCCCTTTTGTAAGGTGCAGTACTATGAAGACTACAAAAATAATTTTAGCTAAGAGGGATTGTGTTTTTCTTAAATAGGATTTATAATGATCCGACAGACAAGCTTAACGGTCTTTCACTGAGGGAACTTTGTATAGATTTATTAAAATTCTACTGTGTTAAGTCCACGCACACACAGACACACACAGACACACACACACACACACACACACACACAGAAGTTTGAAATATCTTTGTGGGGACTCTCCATTCATTTCTATGGGAAAAACTCTAATCACAACATGCCCACCTTAACCCCCACCCAGCCCTAACCGTAACCATAAATAACCAAACAAAATATGAGACTTTTGGCATTTTTAGTTTTTTGATTGCAATCGCAGATCTTTGTCGGGACCTGAAAAATGGTCCCCACAACGTCAATAACAGGCTTTTATTACATTGTGGGGAACGTTTGGTCAATGTAATATAAACCTAATCCACACACACATACACACACACACACACACACACAAATACATACATACAAACATACACACATATGGATTAGAAGTGTTTTAATTAAATGTTCTTTAATATTTGTTCTATTTTATTTATTTTAGTATATTGACGAAACTTTTTTGTCGTTTAAGTCTCGTTATTTTAAGACAGTAGACAAAAACCTTAAGGATGCATAAGTGGTCAGTCAGTTTTCTTCGAGTTTGACGGAGTGCTGATGATAGCGGTTCATTTAAAATTTCGAGATTGGGCTTCAAAAATGACAACAACAAACACGGGTTCCCTGTAACTTTGCCCCGTTTCCCTCGCTCCCTCCCTCCCTCCTCTCTCTCTCTCTCTCTCTCTCTCTCTCTTTCTTTCTCACACACACAGACCCAGACAGATACAATAGCATCTACTGTATATTTCATGTAGTGAACTTCCAGAGACCTCACTCTGCAGTACTTGTACGCTTTCCCGAACATTATTACGTGTCACCGAAATTATATTATCATCGACATGGACGTCTGTGGCAACATGTCCATTTACAAGCTATTTCGTTACCAATGCACAAGTTAACAGTCGCTTTTATTATGGTCCGGTATATTAAAATATAAAAATAATATATAATCTTTATTTTTCCTTTATCTTGTCATAATATAGGCACACTTATTATATGAAATGTAATCCTAACGAATTAATTCACTTGGACGTGCATGTGAACTTGAGGAAGGGTTGCAAAAGCAAAGGTTATGAATTTGCTCATATATACAGACGCTCGCCGGGATTTAACAGATACTTAAACCGGGCTGTCCAGTGTGACAATAGACGTATTTTAACACTTAGGATTAGCCCGTTGCTGTAAAATAAATGAAAAGGGATGATCACCATCGGGCTCCAGCAGGGCCGGCCCTGGGTATTCTGGCGCACTATAGGCGAGACTTTGTTGAGCGTCCCAGTCCCTAGAACAGCAGAAAACAAATTTTCTCATTTGGTTTATTTTTTTTTTTAATGTCAGTAGCACAGCGCCTCTGGATGCTAACTAGCTATAGCTGGCGTCTGATTCACAAGAAACGTAGTGAATTTCAACTAGTACCTGTAAAGTTACAGAATGCAACTGGAGGTATTTCTTCTGATTGCTGTCACTCGCGTTTTTGCGCCCCCTAATCAAATGGCGCCATAGGCGATCGCCTGTAGGGCGGGAGGGCTCTGAGCTGGAGTGACAAGGGAAGTGTGGAATCAGGTCCGAGGGCTGGTCACTCAGGTCCAGAAGATACATCCTTCAAAATACATATATAAATCAACAGGAACTTGTTCAAATTTGAATAATAAATGCGGACAAAATTAATTCGAAGGTAATTGATATAACGGTACTGGCTAAGTTTAATATTGGCGAAATCTTTGATTTTAGTTTTCACATTAACATAATATTTCGAAAATATGGAATTGTCCTTCAATTCAGCTGTGATATTTCTCCTGTTGAAAGCTGTTGTTCAGAAAGTATTTTCATGTAATTTTTTGCGTGTATGTATTGGCAATCGTTAAAACGTAGGCCTCTTACATAAAAAAACAATATTCCTATGAATATGAAATGTCCATTACAAGCTGTATTTTAACTGTTGTGTCTTAGTGTGTAAAAGAAACGCTGAAATATGCAGAAAGTGCGTTTACGATTTGAAACTACAAACTTACAGGCGATCAGTGCAATTTGATGTTTTTATGATTTTCTTACCTTTATGTTTTCTGGTAGGCTAGTAAGGTAGCCAGTTGAAACACGTTTTAATCAGAAATAATTAATGAACATTGTATGACACAGCTTACATTTTTTTCTTTAATAACTATAATATTTCATGTTATGAACAGCGCGTTATTCCATGTTCATATTTGCTAACACAGACATTTTACTTTAAGTATAAAGGTAGATTTGACATAAAACGACTGAAATGTTTATAGGGAGTTGACGTTCACATCGTATGTGTTGCGTGTGTCGTTTTTAAGAGCCAAGGCTCTTTGCTTCTTCGAGATATCCACTGTTCGTTTCGCATTTTTCAGCAATCCATGCAGGAGTTTCTAGTCTGTTTGTATGCGCGTGCTTTATACATCTCAAATCGAAGATTTAACCTGTATAAGTGTTTAAATGATCATGTTCGCTATGTATTAACAAACTAAGTAACTAAGTATTTTTTTTTTACATATTGCGCGTATATGGGTTAACCTAGAAAGCTTTCTCTCGTTTCATACCTATATAATATTATAGCAAGACTGATCACAAGCACAACTTAGTAATTTTGTGAGGTTAAACAAATATTCATTTCGCGTTACTTGTTATGAAGTGTAATCCGATTTTAGATAAAATTCATCACCTCATAAATCAAAGTGTAAGCAGAACAAATGTCACAAATAAATGGAGGTAACTTTCAACATAACACAAAGTCGAAAAGTTGCGTGAATGTGGGGGGAAACCGCACGTGAAAAAACCGTTTGCCTACGAGATACGACAAAGATTTATGTGGGTTTCGTGAAAGGTGGATTTCCCCGTCTTTCAGTTTTATATAAAGAAATTAATATCAATTTGGCAAAACCTCTAGAACTTCGAAAGCCACGCTATAGATACGACTCAGTAGTGAGATAACGAAATAGGAAAAGCTTATCGAAACTCCGGCCTCGTTTTTCGAAATAATAGACTATGAACGACCTTAATTCGGTAGGGCAAAAAAAATTACAATTCGATTTTTCTACGCGGCTTGTGCTATATGTTATATTCGGTTTCTCTGTCAGTTTCTCCTCAGTTGTTCTTAAGACCCGTTTTTGTTAGACGACCGACACCGGAAAACCATTGAGAGATAGAGGCTTCACTACGCAGTATAGACGTGGCGGTGTGTGCGGTGTTGTAATGTTGACCACATCTTAATTGTCCCACGAGACTTTTTTGTACCTGTTAATCGGCTGTTCGTAGGAGTGAGAACGCCCTTCTCACCGGCCATTTCAAGCATCCTCCAAGTCCGGCAGTCCTGGTCGGCGCTTCGTCGTCCTTAACTATGCAAGCTTTAGCCTGAGATCACGTCATTACAAAATGATCTGATTTGAATTTGACTTTTTTTTTCTTCAAAATAATCATTTTATTCTGCCATGATTTCAGTTGACCTTTTATTTCAAGGGTGATAATGGTTGCCATACAACAAAGTTGCGACTTACTATAACTTTATTATAAAAGATGCAATTCATTTCAGTACCTTCAATAAAGTAAAATAGCTCTGATGAACGTTTAAGTATTGATTTAGATAATACACGCCATCACCCCTGAAGCATAACGGAAGCAGGCATATTCTGGGTCTCTGACGGTCGTACTGTGCCTTATTTACAGTGTATATAGGATATCAGGGGACGCCGAGCCAAATGTCCCTACAAGGGCCGTAGTCGGAGTCAAAGCGCCTGCGAGAAAGCTTAACCAATTGGATTAGCAATTACCGCAACCTCGTTTGTCTCCGGGGTTGGTTAATGAAGTGAGATGAGCATGTTGTACTACATGTACATATACAAAGATACAGCTCCTAGCTAGGTACACCGGAATTGTGATGGGAACTCTAAAACCAAATAACTTTGAAGGTGAAAAATCAAGGGTGACTTTGTTCACGAACAACAATTATAATCGTAATACAACGATTACAACAAAAATATGGTATTTCTTAAAGATGTTAAATGGCTGCTGTTGGGAATGTATACGGAAAATTAATATATATTATATACAGGTATTATAATAAACAAAACTCTCACATTAAAACGATTTTTTCCAAGCAGTTTGTGCTGTCCGAACAGAATCCGTGCCAAACGTTCTACACCAGCAAGCCTTAATTGATTTATGCAGGTGTGAAATTACCCTCAAACTAAGATACTTAATAAAAGAGAAACCAAATTTTAAGACATAAATAACCAATTATCAATATGCAAAAACAAGTCCGTATTCAGCAATAGTTTTTAAAATGTGCTATAACAATACAAAAAAGTAAAGATGCCTCTTAGGTCGCAGGTTCATGCATGTGAATTAATGACGATACGGGTTTGCTTGTTTATTTTTTTGGTTTTAGTTTCGTTTCTTCTTTTGACGCCTTCGTTTTCACCATGAGCATCGTAGTATTAAGGCGACGCGCTGCAGCAGTGACAGCAGACGGGGTGAAACAAAGGTCAGCCTTCTATTTACCCGCGACACGGCGGCCGCTCATTGGTTGATGGTAGCTTTCTCATAAATCTTTGAACCATGTGTGCGAGTGTGGCTGCCTGTGCTTATGCGGCTACGTGGGCAACGCATCATTATTATTATTGTTGTTGTTGCTGCTGTTGCAATGCTGCGCTAATAATATGAATTAATTGAATTCATAACATGAATGTAGGCAGTAAATGTCGTCCTCGAAGTGAGTAATCTATAATGCAAGGGGGGGGGGGGGTTGTTGTTGAGATGGACCTAAGGGCTGCAGATGGGGCAACCAAAACCAGGCAGGGCAATCAAGTAGCTTTGGTAGGGAACCCGAGGCCCCCAGCTATCCAGGAGATCACAGGCACTGTGATGAGCAGTGCTGCACAGGCGTGTCTATGGGGCACATAATCGCACAAATATGCACTTGTATTGTGGCAGTGCTGGTTAAGCGCGGCACCCCCCATGTGAAATCAGCAGGCAAAGTCAGAGCCCCCTGAAGAGATGGCAACCTAGGCAGCTACCTATCTCACCTAATTGGTTGACCGGCACTGGATTGTGGTCATTTTAAGAGATAAGCAGGTTTGACTTTGATCCTGAAGTCTTGAACATTGAAAGTATTTCTGAAATGGAGACCTGCCATCCAGTGAGCTCCATGGCCAGGTTTGTTAACATCAGCAAAATGCATGCAGAACATTCATAAGACCCCATGGACAGGAAGGATGGATTAAAGCTTACAGACAACGTGCACAGAGAAATACAAATGCTGCTTGGACCCCTGAAAAACATCAAGGAAACAGTGTATGGGTCAAGAGGTGGTTGTTCTTTACAGAAATGTTGATCTTTCTGGTAGAAGGTGAGTAAGAAGTGAACTGTTGAAAAAAACATTTACTTTAAGATTGATGAGAGGCTTTAAAATTAGAGGGAAAGTTGGGGAGAGTGCACTGGATTTAGTCTCCCGAGAGCTTAGAGCAGAGAATTAATGAATTTACAAAGAGGAAAAAATAACTAGACTGGATAAGAATGGATAAAATAGGAAAACAAAGACATTTGTTTTGGATGTGGGCAAGAAATATCCTTCAGAATAATTATGTAGGCAAAAGTGCAAGAGAAAAATATATGAGATAAAGGAAAGTTTGGAAAAAGAACAAAAGAAATTTATTTTGAAAAAAATGATGTGTGTGGGGGTAATTGGGGAGAGTCGTATGAGTGTTGGGTTAATATCGAGAATCTGGTGAGTGTCAGGTTAATGGGGAGAGTCAAGTGAGTATGGGGTTTATAGTGAAAAGCCTGGTAAATGTGGGGTTCCTAAGGGAGAGTTGTGTATATGTGTGGGATCAAAAGGGGAAAGTCAGGTGAGTTTGGGGCAAACAGGAGAGAGTCAGGTGAGTGTGAGGTTAATGTGGAAAGTCAGGTGAGTGTGGGGTTAATAGTGGAGAGTCTGGAGAGTGTCTGGTTACTTAGGGAGGGTTGATTATGTTTGGACTTAGTAGGAGAGAGTCAGGTGAGTGCGCAGTTAATAGGGGAGAGTCAGGTGAGTGTGGGGTTGTTAAGGGAGAGTCAGGTGAGTGTTGGGTTAATAGGAGAGAATCAGGTGAGTATGATGTTATTAAGGGATAGTCAGGTGAGTTGGGGTTTAATAGGGGAGAGTCAGGTGGGTGTGGAGTTACTAGGGGAGAGTCAGGTGAGTGTGGGGTTAATAGGCGAGAGTCAGGTGAGTTGGGGGTTAATAGGGGAGAGTCAGGTGAGTTGGGAGGTTACTAGCAGAGAGTCAGGTGAGTGTGGGATTAATAGGGGCGCCCTATTATTCCCTTACTCCACTTCCCCTTTCACTCTGTTACGCCCAAACCCTTGACTGATGCTCGTAACAAGTG